>JAJJWW010014826.1:0-145758 GCA_023531295.1 Papaver armeniacum | reverse complement strand
ATATCGTTGTAAGGAATAATCCACGCGCACGTCAGTACTAGATAATTGTGGGTTTTCCAAGATATTTTCATTTAATTTTAGAATTCAGATGTGCAACTCACAAATGCTCTAGTAGCTAGATGGTGGCATACAACCAAGACTTTCCATTTTCCGGGCTTTGAAATATGATTGACACCTTTAGACTTTGTAATGTTAACTGGAATTCCTATATGTAAAGGTGAGCCTATTACTTTCTCGAGGATGTTATCCAGAGAATATTGTGAAAGTTTAGATGATTTGTACTTTAGAGGTGTGATCACCAACCCGAATAGTCCATCTCGCAAATCAAGATGCCGCCAACGCCCTTCCTAGAGAAGCCAAGACTTCTAAAAACCCCGGGATAGTAAATCCTCAGTTGTATGTCTCTCTCACCTTTCATCTTATATAAACACTAGGAAACTCTTGGACAACTCTAAGAACTGGGAGGAATTTACTAGGATTTTTCTTCTTTGGGTTATTGGTCAAATATTCACCGGAACGACTTTCTCTAACGCTTCAAAAGCATGGTTGGTTGTTTTTGGCGATTCAGAAAGCTTACAAAACCTTGGTAGGTATGATTGGGGTTCATTTATTTATGGTAGGCTATTAAACAACTTGGACAAGGTTTCTAGTGGTGTTGATAATAACATGGCAGCAATGTGGATGATATTAGAGTATTGGTACTATATTTACTTTCGTAATTGTCGACCATTACTGAAATTGGGATCATTCGTACCGGAACAAATGCACCCTGCGATTAATATGTTTAAATCAACCCATAAATGGGTGTGCAACAATCAGACTCCGGGAAACATTCTGTGAACAATGCTAAAAGAAAGATGGATCTGAGAGTGTCACCTGGAGCAGTTGTTTGGCAACCATGGGTATGCAATGCCCACTATGAAGATGAGGAAGTAGTTTTAGCAAGACAGTTTAGTCGAAAGAGAATATATTTCAGGGGAGTAGTCGATACGAAAGATGAGGTCCTTTATCTTGGGGAGAGATGTTTGAGTCAGGTGTTGGGTTTGATTACAATTCCTTGCCCGCCTCTTGATTTCTCATCACTAAAACGGAGGATATAAGAGAAAGGGTTCTGAAAAGGCGAGGGTACCAAAATATACCTCAAGCTAAAACTTTTCCTACCTATAAGTTCTTTCTCCGAAAGTGATTGTCTTTGGACTGAGTCAAGACAATACAACTAATCGGCTCACACTTCGTGTGATCGTCTATGGATACGAGATCGAGACAATACAACAACTAAGTATGTTTACTTGATAAGAGGTTCGGACTTAACCAAACACAATAGGATTACTATCAATTAAAATAGGAATTAACGTTTGTGTAATTTACTTTAATTATAATAAAACAATTATAATGCGGAAAAAAAGTAAATGACACATCAAGATTTTGTTAACGAGGAAACCGCAAATGCAGAAAAACCCTGGGACCTTGTCCAGAATCGAATACTCTCAGGATTAAGCCGCTATACAAAATTAAACCAACTTCGTATAGTTGAGACCAAGAAACTAAACCTATAGTTCACCTAGTTCCGTTTGTATTCCCACGCCTCCAACTTATGAATAAGTCATGTACTTGGAACAATTTCTTTGGTTCGTATTCCAAACAAGACAGAACAACAAATGCTTTGGTAACAACTCTCTTCAACCAAGTGATGTGAGTTCGACAAAGGCTCTTCGTTTATCTCAATAAACTCCTTCATCGAGTTCTTAGATCTATCTTATGATCAACTACCAAAGGTAATTGTTAAGATTTTGCAATCAATACTTTTAATCACAAAGAATTGTATTGATACCGATCTACACAACTAATCAATCTAATCTACCACAAGGATAAACCGATTATAGTGGATCCTCTATACCGAAACAAGTATTGTGCACACCAAAGATTATGAACCCTGTTGATGGTGGATTTTCAACAAGGGTCAAATCCATAAAATCATGATACTGCATGTTTCTGGTACGGCTTCAGGCATGTGACGATTCATATTTTACGAAGCCATGATGAACATGTCTTTCGAAAAGCCTCCACTAGCTGAGCGTTCGATCCATGGCATTTCATTGTGCACTCTATGTAGAATAATATAATTGGGCGGTCCTCATACATAATTGTTTGTTGAGAGGGCTTAACGCCTTAAGGACGTCGGTGATACTCATTGTTCCCTGACTACATGAGAGCAAACCCCTCTATATAGAAGAACGATTGGGCGGTTCTCCGTAAGATTGAGAGCAACAACGCCTTCAGGACAGTGACACTCACTGATCCTGACTATGTAGAGCTACCGTGTATAGACTCGGGCGTTCTCCGAAAGATCTGAGAGCGCCTTCAGGATATTAGTCGTCTCCTGACTATGCACATAGATTAATTCTGCCGTGACATTCACCACCGAATTCCCAGAATGATCTATTATTGCTCCTATTCCATGGTCGAATCCACGGCCGATCCCATGGAATGGCAATAACAATTGCTCCTATTCCATGGTCGAATCCACGGCTCGATCCCATGGAATGGCAATAACAATTGCTCCTATTCCATGGTCGAATCCACGGCTGATCCCATGGAATGACAATAACGATTGCTCCAATTTCATGATCGAATCTACGACTTGATCTCATGGAATGGCGATAACAATTTATATTATCTCATTACTCCGATTTCATGATCGAATTCACTGCTAATCTCATGAAATGGTAAAAGATAATTTTATTAATCCGATTCTATGGTCGAATCCACGATCCTATGGAATGGTAATGCCTATTTTATTATTCTGAATTCATGGTCGAATCCACAACTGATCCTATGAATTGATAATAAATAACTACTCACTTTTATTTGTTCAATTTCATGAATTATTCTACACTGAATTTCATGGATTAGCAATAAATACTCACAGTCGGGCATCTGGATCATCCCTGAGTAAGCCCCACGAAAAATGGTGTAAGTGTACTCGACAATGATGCATGACTGAGCACCCGGATGCACGAACGAGCATCCAAAAACACGAATAGATGAGGAATCCTACGCAAAACAGGAGAAAATAACAAATATTAATAAAATAATAAGGAGCGCCCAGTGGCCGGTCCCCATGCTTCTTTCATTATTTTGCCCTATTTTGTTATTTTCATGAACTCATGAAAAACTCCTTGATTTTAGCAACTTTCCTTGTTTTTGCAAAATTCATGGATTCTCCGTAGCTTCATGGATTCATGAAATAATATTATAAAATAGGGAAAGGTGTGCGGGACCGGGCAACATAGCCGGCCGGCCATTCCCAAGCCGTGGCCGGCTCCACACCTCACAATCCCTAGCTTTTTATAATTATTATTCCCTAAACTCGTGAAACTCCTCCGTTTCAACAAAAACCCATGGTTTCTCCATAACATCACGGGTTCATGAAAAATAATATTATAAAATAGAGAAAGGAGTGTGGGACCTAAAAACATAGCCGGCCGGCAGGCCATGACCTATCCGTGGCCGGTCCCACACCCTGCAATCCCTAGTCTTTTATAATTATTATTTTCCTAAAATTCATGAAACTCCTTGGTTTGAGCAAAAATCATGATTTCTTCATAACTTCTCGAATATTGCTCAAATCACGAAAATTCAAAAGCCAACGTGGTCATATGACCGGCTAGCCTCTCACGACAATTTTGGATGTTAAAATACTCTTATTTTAATATTTACAAAATATTGATCAATTGAGCATACATGCTCATTCAAACAAAAAATCAAGAATTTCAGTCAAGATAAAACTCTTCTGAAAATTCACAATGTTGCTCGAACGCACATCAGAAAATACTGAAACTCTCAGTACGGAGACACAGACAACGTGGGAACACGTGCATGCCTTGATGACCGACCAGAGTCATTCCTAGGGCTTGATGATGTGATTTTGAAGTTGTTTGTAAAGTGGTAGTAAAAGTTCGTTCAACTCGGGCTTGTAAAGATTTGATTTAAGAAAATACTAAAAACAAAGAAAATATATTCACAAGTTTCTCACAAAAAACGAGAGATTACTGAGACTCAGGATTCCACCATAACTCATTCATGCGATTCGTATATTTATTCCAAACAATTATATCTCAAATAATATTGACTCTAGTTCTTTGCCAAGGTAGATTCTTAAAAGATTGATCAAATCACTAGCATGACGCATCAAAAGCACTTAGACCAAGCATACATCATCATACGACATCACAATCAATTAAGAAAAATCATAAAACGATTGATAATAGTGCAAGTAGTCATGAAAGAATTAAATATAATTACCACATGAATGAAATATGGCTTCCTCCGTCATCCCAGTGTTGGGGTTTAGCTCCTCATGGTAAAAACACGCTCAAAATAATAAATCATGGCTCAAAAGGTGTTTTTATTGAAGAGGAATAATAATGCGAGAGAATCTCGCAACACTTAATGGTCGTTACAATAGCTCTGTTACAATTTTATAAGACTGCTGAGAACGATAGATTTCTGGTGTAGCAGGTTTGCGATAGTTAGTGTTGGTCCAATGTTCTTCGTATTAGGGTTCTTGAAAAAGAAACTTTTGTAGTGTCGTCTGCAACCCTTCTCCTTCTTCTTCACCTGCTGATGTTGAATCGAGCTCTGCAACTCTCTGTTCTTCTTTGCCGGTCCCCTAAAGTCTCGATCACCCCCTCTGGCTTCCACAGATTCCTATTTATAAATAACAGGTACCTTATGAGTCGGTTAATTCCTCTTTTCTCTCCACTCTTCCTTCCGTGCAAGTCACGGATTTTTCTTTCATGCGGCTTCTGTGAGTTCATCCAACGTCCCTCAACTCATCTGTAGATTATCTAAGGGCTCGATAGAATTAAATATCAGCGTATATCTTCTCAAAACTTCCAATTATAATACACAGATTGAGTATTTTTTTCATGCCCAGTTTTTAGATATTTCCCCTCAACAAAAAGATTTGATTCCTATTTTTGAACTCCAAAACACGTACACATCTCTGTTGTTATGGTAAGAATTCAATCTTGCTTTAAACTCTTCAGAATCTCCCAAAATATCTCGTAACAAACTCTCAAGTTTTCTTTCCCTGTTTATCGTGAAGCAACAGAATTCTTCCCAATATTTTACGTTTCCAAACCATGTATCAATCCTGTTTTATCGACACAGGATACACCAAGTCCAAATCCCTTGAAAATCTGCTTCTAAGTATCTTCTAAATGCTAACAGGGAATATCACAAACGAACCGAACAATTTCCCGCCAAAATATTTGAACATGTGGAAGAAGGTGGAGTCCCCTTAACCATATTAGGGGTGCCTTTAGCAGACGCCTTTGGGGATGCCCTGGGGTGCAAATAACGATGGGTTACCCCTTATCATCTGGGTGCCCTTATCCATTTGAGGGGTCCGAATAGCACGCGTCCTCCGGGTGCGCAAATTCCACTTTTTGAGCCAATTTCTCCGCACAAGTGTATTTCTCCAAAAACACCTACAAAGACACAAAAGCCATAATAAATACAAAATCGAGCACTAACAAAATATACAATTGAGATTAAATCAGACACAAAAATATGTCTATCAAATACCCCCAAACCTATTATTTGCTAGTCCTCGAGCAAAAATAAAATAAAATCCTAACTCACTGTCGCAGGCATCGTCGATTGCATTTAGCGTATGCAACAAGCCTTTAAACCCCTAGGTGGCCCTAGTGGCCGAGTTATATTCTCGGGAGGGTTTACCAGAGGTGTACCCACAAAACCTTTACACTCCAGACCCTAACTATCTACACGTAACCTTGGAAGGCACTAAAGAATCTCCTTGGTTGGCATACTTACCGACACAGGAGGAAGTACCCTGATGCGAAATTCCAATTGCTGTACACGAGTTTGCACTCAAGCATACTAAAAATTCATATATAAGTCACAAAGCTCTACTCAGATAGTTTCTGGACATCATAACCGGAGTCAACCGATCACATGGATAAATTAAGAGATGGATATAGAAAAACATAGATGGTTTTTATGTTGACTAAGGTGAACGATGTTTCTCATATCTATCTGAAGGCCACTGCCAAAATAAACCTATCCTAATGGACTGAGATACCGGTCTGAACTAATATCAACACACCGCCATATACAAGGGAACCAAAGGGTCGATAATCCTAACTATAGGTCAACACAATCGGGCATATACAAGGGTTCCGGTGGTCAACTTTATTGAATACTTTATTCCATTTGGTATGATGGTCTGGTCTCAATTTCTCTCTCTTTTTTTTTTATAATATTTTTTTTCTTTTTCTTTTTCACTTTTTTTTTTTTCATTTTTTCATAATATTTTTTTTTTTTTTTTTGGGTATCTCAATCACTCTATTTCACCCTAGCAGTGGTAACAACTTGAATCGTGAGCCTGATTTAAGATTTTTCTTAGTTTTCGTAGTAGTAATTAAGATTCGTTCTCTCAGACTTGCGAAGATTAAATTTAAAGGTTTAAACAAAAGTAATAAACAAGGGCGAGAGTCACTGGGCCTAGAATTCCACCGAATTCATATTAATATGTTCAATTATTATTCTTCAGCAATTAAAGCTCAATAAACAAAACAACAAGGACTCTTATTTTTGCCAAGGTAGATTCTCCAAACATTAGTTATAAATCGTAAGCATGAGCCATCAAACATCTAAGCAAGCATGCCCCATCTAATAAAATGATAACTAATTTTTTCAAATCATAAAACAATTTAAAATAAATGCAAAAGTCATATAAAGAATTAATTAAAATTACCCACGTATGAAACTCGGCTTCCTCCGTCGACCCAGTGTCGGGTTTTAGCTCCACATAGTGAAAACACGCTCAAAATATTTATTCATCGCTCAGAAGTGTTTACAAGAAGTGGAAAACTAATAAAGTAGTGAATTTGCAACGTAAATAGACGTTACGAGACTCTCACACAAAGGTGTGTTTCAAATTTAAATAAAATGTTGCAGATTCAAAACTAACTCACAATGGAACTATCGCAGACACTTAATCCTCCTAAACGACAGCGCCCAAAGTATGTCCCGTTTTGGTGTTCTTAACAACGACACTTCTGCCGTGTTGCTGCAACTCTTTTTCTTCCTGCTACTGCAGAATCACTCTGCAGTGATCTGCCGACTCTTGTAGCTGCTCCCAACTCTCGATAACCTTTCTCTGTGATCCCAGCTCCCTTTATATACTCGACATGCCTCAAATATCTCGTGATAATCACGATAATCTTTGCCGTAAATAGAGAATATTTCCTGAGATATTTTCTTTGTTTTCCTACCAAGTTACGGGATTTGCTTCCCATTTTATCTCTTTCACACGTCTTATGGTCGCGTACACGTCCCATAGTGCTCATTACACAAGCCAATCCTCCCCAAGCATACTCCAAACTCTGTTTTGCAGAGAACTTCCCTGTTTTGTTTCAAAACACGTAACAATCCTCATCACTCGAATCCAAGTCACTTACGGCACTCGGTTCATCGAAACAGATGGTACAACTTCAAATTCATGCTTGAATCTCACCCAAATTCTTCACAGGTGAGAATAACATTTTCCGGAGAAGAGTAAACTTGAGAATACCATTTTCTTCAATTTCACGATTCTAGCCAATTCCGGTCGACTCAAAGGCTATCACCATCCCTGATTATACATTAAGAACAAACCCAATTAATCTGAGCGATCGAGTCTCCCTCTAACAACTCCAAAACTTGAACCCTAATTTTTCCCGAACTGGTTGACTTAAAATCCACCACTCTAGCCAATTCCAATCGAAACGGAACCCATTACCAAATCTGTTAGATCAATTCCAACAAACCCATTTAATTTCAAATTTCTTTAGTCTCTTTAAATCACGCCCAATTTCCAAACCCTAATTCTGTTTTCATTAAAACCAATTTCCCGCCAAAACTGAAAATTCAAAAGGTTGAAGATGACTGCCCCTTAACCAATCCGAGAGTGCGAATAGTAATTAGGGTGCCCCTTAGTAATTGGGTGCCCCTTATCCAAAACCGAGAGTCCGAATAACAAGAGTTCTCCGGGGTACAAAACCACTTTTCGAGCAACTTTCTCCATAAGAGCTTATTTGACAAAAACACCTACAAACAAGTTTATTAGTGATAAAATGAGGCCCATCTAATGTATTTATGGGTGAAAATGCGTCGCACTTTCGTGCTCATCAGAGCCCCACCGAATCACTTAGAGAAACATATTTTAAAGAAAACAAACAAAAAAATAGAAGTGAAAAGGATTCAACGAGATATGGCGAAACTACCATGTTTTTTCTTTAATTCTAACACCTGAGCTATGTGCTTTTATGAATAGACTCTTTAGATGTTTCCATCTAATCAGATTGGTTCCTCAACTCCTACAACCAAAATTCTTCCATACACTTAGATTAGTTAGTGCCATCCTTAATAAGCATAAATTTCTAGGCTCGGAGTTTATTTATTGCAACTAAAAGTTTCTCCCATACCCCCAAACTTAAATCTAACATTGTCCTCAATGTTCTAAAGATAAAATTAAAAGCATGAACAAGGAGAAACTGTTACCATTTGAAGTAAAAGAGTTAAGGAAAGATATTACCGTGTCGCATGAATATTGGGTTACCTCCCAAGAAGTGCTAAGTTTAATGTCTTCAGCCTTACTAAGAAAGGATTAGTCACCTCATAGAATCATAAAGTAATAGCCGGAATTTCTGTGGGTCATCAAAACCAAATAGAGCTATCACAAGTAAAAGGAATCTGCAACATGCCAAGAAAATTAACAAATAAAGCACACCCTTGTCTAGTTTCTGTTTAAGACAACTACATCTAGCCGTGGTTCGAGTTCGAGCCTCTATAACTCGGGTCCAAATAAAATATTTTCATGGGTTGGATTTCCTCGTAGCTAAGATCCGATTCGGGTATTATATTCTGAAAAACTCAAGTAAAACCTTAGAAGCACATAATAATAACCTAAATAATCATGGATCCTTAAAGTCAATCAGGTTTGACTCACACAATTGACCACGATGAAAATGGTGGTCAATTTTAGGAAAATGTGTCGATTCTAATCTTCTAAAGTACTTAGGCTTAGTCTCAAAATTTAATAACTGACACATTTGAAACTCATACGTTCCCACAATTGGTTGAAAAATATTTGGTGGAAAAACAAAGTCAATCTGGGTATCATAGCCTGAATAAACCACATCAACCAGAGATGGGTTTCTAAAAACTAAACTTCAACCTGGACATTATTAGGTTCTGGAGAACTAGTATGAAGGCAATCTGGCACAATGGTTGAGGCACATATATCAAGTCCCAAGTGAGGGATCTCTACAAGATCTAAAGTTAAAGCACGGGGAGAATGATAATTACCCCCAAACTTAAAGTTTTGGATGTCTCTAGATAGACTATCTACAATTTCCCTAATTTCTAGATCATTGGATTCCTGAAAACGGTCAATTGCTTTTTCTAGGTTGTACTCAGGTGATGCATCCTCACTCAAATTTAAAAGCTCTACGAGTTCATCTTCTTTATCTAAGACTAATGTTTCTAAATCGCTAGACTCGAAAGCAATATTCTCAGAATAAACTCGTTCCTCAAAATTATCATCGGCTTCGTAATCATAAGGAAATACTACATCGTCTAAAACGGTGGTATCTATAGTCAAATCCTCGTCCTTTTGAATAGGTGAATAATTATTAAAATTATTTGAATTTGAACTAGAAATATTATCATTGTAAGGCTCAATTGGAGTAACAAATTCCTGATCACTATGCCTACTTATTTCAAATTCTTCATCAACACTATCCTCATCATAATCATCATTATAATAACATGAAAATGGTCGAACCTCATCTAAAAAAGTAGTGTTACCAATTCTAACCTCGTCATCTTGATTATGTGAATAACTATCTTCGTTTTCAAAGGTACTATTGGAAACACTATATTGGAAATTAAGATTATCTTGAGCAGTTCTTTCCTGGGCCTCTAACAATATTTTCTGAGTCGACTCACATGAATTCCTGATTTTATCTAGGAAAGAAGGTTCACATGTTGCATTGCTTTCGTCCATAACTAAGTTATTCATCTCAGCTGAACTATGTGTCGACTCAAGTAACTTTTGTGCTGACTCAGCTAACTTACGTGCGGACTCTAGTAGAGAGGACTTTTGCTCGTATGCCCGATGGGCGTAAGGATAGTAATTGGGCTCACCATGGTATAGACCATAACATTCAAAAGGCTGATGTTCCCAACCACTATTCACATTATGGTCAAAGTAGTAACGTCCATTTTGAAACTCGACGGATATTCGTTGTATTGACTATTGTAATACCGGTTCGACATTCTATTGCAGGGTGTGAGTTGTCACACAAAAATAAAACCCACCGACAGGGATTCGTGGGGTGGATAGAGTCTTACCTCCCGTACTGCAGACGGGCGATGAACCGTTGAAGTCGACTCGTGCCACCGACTCTTATGTCGCAGTACGAACCCGAGGGGCCGAGACAAGATCGTGAATCGTCGTCATTCCCTCGCAAACAATTTATATTTAATTTTTAACCCTTCCTTAGGGTTTTAAAAATAATGTCCAAGTCCAAAAATAAAAATGTCCAAAAAGGAAAAGAAAATTTACAAAAATAAAACCCTATTTACAGTTTCTAAAAAAAATAAAACAAAATAACTATATACAAAATCTTCTTCTTCACTCCTTTCAGATTCCTCTTTTCTTTCCTTCTTTGGCGATGCTTTCCTTTTATAGCACTTTTTCTTTCCTTGTAGCTTCGCTTTAAATCTGAAAAGAATCGAAAAACACCAAAACGCGTACAAAAGAACAAAAAATAATAATAAAAATAAACCTAAAACAAATCTAAATACAAGTCCGCGTCGGCGGCGCCAAAAATTGATGTGATTTTGAAGTTGTTTGTAAAGTGGTAGTAAAAGTTCGTTAAACTCGGGCTTGTAAAGATTTGATTTAAGAAAATACTAAAAACAAAGAAAATATATTCACAAGTTTGTCACAAAAATCTAGAGATTACTGAGACTCAGGATTCCACCATAACTCATTCATGCGATTCATATATTTATTCCAAACAATTATATCTCAAATAATATTGACTCTAGTTCTTTGCCAAGGTAGATTCTTACAAGATTGACTATAAATCATTAGCATGACGCATCAAAAGCACTTAGACCAAGCATACATCATCATACGACATCACAATCAATTAAGAAAAATCATAAAACGATTGATAATAATGCAAGTAGTCATGAAAGAATTAAATATAATTACCACATGCATGAAATATGGCTTCCTCCGTCATCCCAGTGTTGGGGTTTAGCTCCTCATGGTAAAAACACGCTCAAAATAATAAATCATGGCTCAAAAGGTGTTTTTATTGAAGAGGAATAATAATTTAATGGTCGTTACAATAGCTGATGTTACAATTTTATAAGACTGCTGAGAACGATAGATTTCTGGTGTAGCAGGTTTGCGATAGTTAGTGTTGGTCCAATGTTCTTCGTATTAGGGTTCTTGAGAACGACACTTCTGTAGTGTCGTCTGCAACCCTTCTCCTTCTTCTTCACCTGCTGATGTTGAATCGAGCTCTGCAACTCTCTGTTCTTCTCTGCCGGTCCCCTAAAGTCTCGATCACCCCCTCTGGCTTCTACAGATTCCTATTTATAAATAACAGGTACCTTATGAGTCGGTTAATTCCTCTTTTCTCTCCACTCTTCCTTCCGTGCAAGTCACGGATTTTTCTTTCACGCGGCTTCTGTGAGTTCATCCAACGCCCCTCAACTCATCTGTAGATTATCTAAGGGCTCGATAGAATTAAATATCAGCGTATATCTTCTCAAAACTTCCAATTATAATACAAATAAGCCGAGTATTTTTTTCATGCCCTGTTTTTAGATATTTCCCCTCAACAAAAAGATTTGATTCCTATTTTTGAACTCCAAAACACGTACACATCTCTGTTGTTATGGTAAGAATTCAATCTTGCTTTAAACTCTTCAGAATCTCCCAAAATATCTCGTAACAAACTCTCAAGTTTTCTTTCCTGTTTATCGTGAAGCAACAGAATTCTTCCCAATATTTTACGTTTCCAAACCATGTATCAATCCTGTTTTACCGACACAGGATACACCAAGTCCAAATCCCTTGAAAATCTCCTTCTAAGTATCTTCTAAATGCTAACAGGGAATATCACAAACGAACCGAACAATTTCCCGCCAAAATATTTGAACGTGTGGAAGAAGGTGGAGTCCCCTTAACCATATTAGGGGTGCCTTTAGCAGACGCCTTTGGGGATGCCCTGGGGTGCAAATAACGATGGGTTACCCCTTATCATCTGGGTGCCCCTTATCAATTTGAGGGGTCCGAATAGCACGCGTCCTCCGGGTGCGCAAATTCTACTTTTTAAGCCAATTTCTCCGCGCACAAGTGTATTTCTCCAAAAACACCTACAAAGACACAAAAAGCCATAATAAATACAAAATCGAGCACTAACAAAATATACAATTGAGATTAAATTAGACACAAAAATGTGTCTATCACTTGCACAAAGCCGGTCCCACATGTTTTCATAATTCTAACCTAATTTGCTCAATTGCTCATATTGGGCCCAAACTCTATCCAACCAACCTGGGGTTGCTCAAACAGACAACATCTAGTCTCGTGACCACCAAGAGCCGGTCCAATGCTCTCTTGGTCGGTCCCCCATCTTTCATACTTAGGTTTTTGCCTAATGTTGACCCCAGCAGTAATTCAATAAATGATGAAACCGGCACTTAATCATCATTCTTTCACCAACTCTCCAACTCGAGAACCCCGTGTACGCTCACTCGAGCATCACCACATGGACGCCCATCATCTCATGTGGTCGGTCCCTCTATCACTCATGACCTATTTTCAGCAATTCATCAATTGTTGAACAATTGCTCAAAAATTAGGGTTTCGAACAAACGCTTCACAGAATCATCATTCTGAGCAAGTTCAAACACCAAATGAATTTATGTTGATCCACGGGGATTAATTATACAATATTTTAATATTTTATTGGGTTACGTTACCAATAAATATTTTGTCGAATTGAGCGAAATTTGCTCAGTTGCACAAATATTGGTCCAGCTATCAATATGTAGTAATTTATCAGTATTTTGTCGAATTGAGCAATACTTGCTCAATTGCACGTCAAATTCTCAAATATTCAGTGATTCGTCGAATTGAGCAATACTTGCTCAGTTGCTCGAACATTGACCCAACTATCAATATTCGGTAACTTATCAGTATTTCGTCGAATCAAGCAATACTTGCTCAGTTGCTCGAATAATCCACAAATATTCAGTAACTCATCAATATTCAACAACTCGTCAAATTTACAATATTTGCGCAACGTTAACATTCATGAATCGCTGAGCATTTGCCAAACATGCTCGATTCAACAAAACCTAGTCTCATTGCCTAATCAGTCTACAACTGACAAACTAAATACACGTCTGTCATATAGACTCCACGATTCGTGAGACATCAATCACGTCAAATTGGGGGATAACAACTAGGGTTTTGGTCTGGCGGCCTACAGCACGTGGATTCATCCACGACGAGAAATGTGCGTAAGTTGTGCCAACGGTTGAAGGAGTTAGCAAAGTAGTGGGTGCACGATCCGTCAAGTCTCCACACGACATGGAACTGACTTTACCACGATATTCCATTTGCCCACTCTTCCACTCATGAAACCGTCACACTTACAGGGATCAAGGTGTTCACAACTTTGACAATATAAATAAGTTTCTGAATCCATGATTGAGGATAACGTTTTTGGTCTACACAGAATTTCTCGAGTAACTACTCTCAAGAATTCATCAATCTATCAGAACTTATTCGAACTCAACAGTTCACCAATTATTGCAGAAACATTCAACATACCCATAATCCTTGATCATCATTGATCCCACACAATTCTCAGCTTCCCTCCTACAGATCAACCCATCTCCTTCTTTGCGACCGAATTGACTATGGAACGGCCATTGACTTGGTTTAGGCCGGAGTCCTACAGATTGATCTCTCGAATCTAAGCACTCCCTTTGCAGTGCATCTGTGTGAGGTTGAGTAGTTTTCCCGGTTTGAGGAGTCTCGACAACACGCTCGACTCTTCACTTTCCTAAAAAACCAGCGAACCGTTTTTCCCCATCCACAAACCCCAAATCAGAAATCTTCAATATCTTCTTTTTCTTCAAATCTTCTTAGATCTTCAATAAACGCATGCGCACAACAACTTGAATCTCTTGTGATCAATCACGCACAGAACGGAGTCTGTTAACAATGGATTATCACAAGACGTCTTTAGATATACAAACAGTCTAAAGATCCCTGTAAAAACTTCGATCTAGTTTGAGTGAATATTATATCAGAAGAGAACATTCTCAAGCATAAACAAACTAGGTGCAATCAAAGTTCAACCACCGTTAGTCAATCAAATCAATCGAAAACACAAGATAAACCGCAATTATCTAGTTTCCCACCAACGGTACTAATAGAGCTTCTCAATCCCAAAGAAGACTTTAAACTGAGCGGCCGTAAGAGATTTCTCCTAATTAGGTTACTCTCCTCTCCGAATAGGCGACTTCACCAATAACAACACAACCGAGGAAGTTTGCTGTCACGAAGGATTAGTTTGCTAGAAATGCAAGCTTCAAGTATTTATAGACAAGGAAGTTTGGACACCAAGGAATTTTTAAAACCGAAAATATTCTCAAGATATGCAATATATTCCAAATTCGGTTTCCATAATTCCTGGAAATGCTCTGTCCAAAATATTGACCGAAAATCTCTTTGGAAAATCTCTGACTAGTAAATGCACATTACTAATTCTCATTTTCCTAAAATAAAATTAAAAACCTTAAATAAAAGATTCTTAACTTATTTATGTTTCGATCCTGGGATTTTCTTCCTTTAGCTATTAAAGAATAACTTTGAACAATTAAAGATAAGCGTTACTGCACATGTTCAAAGTATGTCGACATCCTTACTCTGTAAGTCCTCTTTCATACTTACAATCTTGAAACCGATTTTCCACACTTACAAACAAGTTTAGAATTGGTTCATCTGACTTTCAATAACTATGTGATTGATCAAGAACACTCAATTACCAATCATGGGTTTAATGGTTCTACCAAAATAAGTTTCGGTTCTACCTCCATGTGAGTACTGTGCATAGTCACACTAGCTTCCCAAAATTCGGTTGACTCGGTACTAGGATCGGTTCCACGCATATATATGGTATCTAACTTGAATGTGTTGCACATGTCCATATGATCGGTTCCCCTTTGCCTAAAAACGTGTTGCACATGTCCATAGGATCGGTTCCCCTTTCTGCTAAAACATGCTGCTCCTCTTTGTGATGTGTTGCACCTCTTACTAGGATCGGTGATAGACGCATTTATGTATCTAATTTGTCCTCAATGTTTCGTATTGTTAGTACTCGTTTTTGTCCTTATTATGGTGTTTTGTGTGTTTGTAGGTATTTTTTTGGAAATAAACATTTTTGGAAAAATCGACTCGAAAAATTATGCGGAGCACCCCCGGAGGACATTTGCTATTCGGACTCCCACTTTGGATAAGGGGTAACCCAATTGCTAAGGGGCACCCCAAGGAGCCACCTGCTATTCGCACCCCAGAACAGGATAAGGGGACACCATCCCTACCATTTCAAAATCCGGTTTTGCGGGAATAAACTCACGAAGCTATGGCAGATCCGGAGTTGGATTTTTGGGCGTTTCGGGAGAGATTCAATCGCTGCAACTCTCTGTGATGACTTGATTGGGCCTAACAGGCTTGGTTTGGGTCTTTGGATAGACTAGAATTGGCTAGAAAATATGAAGCAAAGCAAAACAGAGGCGGAAGTTTTACTCGGACTGTCACGAGTTGTTTGAAGATTTTCCGTGAGAATTAACTGCTGGTGTGTGTTTGCACCATGGTTTACTCTAACTGAACAAGATTGGAGCGTGCTGGGAGAAAATCAACGCGTCAGGAGATAAATCTGGGAAGAAAATATTCCCGAGAATATTTTTCTTCACTGCCGATTGATTGAAGATTATATAAAGTTATGACGCATGATTCTGCTGCATGGAGGAGTATATAATGTGTTGTAGTCGATTAGAATGGATATGGAGAGTTTGGGGACAGTTTAGAGCATTACAGAGCTCAGAAAGTCGAGTTGCAAAATCATCATCTCTGCTGCTGCTGAAGAACAAAAGACTACCAGAGGCAGTCGTTAATTTCTGAAGAACATAAGACGCACAAGGAGCAGTCGTTTCTTCTACAGTGACAACGAAAGTACGTTCTTATCGTACTCTGTAACAGTTCGGTTTGTAACAAATATAATTGTTACAAACCCGAATTTTAATAGTTTTTCTCCATTTCATCATTTGTACACCTCCTTTGAGCAATAAAAATGGAATTTGAGCGTGTTTCCAACATGATGAGCTAGAACCCATCACTGGGACGAAGGAGGAAGCTGTTTTGCACCCATGTGGTAATTCTAATTAATTCCTTTATGACTATTTGCACTATTATAATTGATTTATGATTTTTCTTGATTATTTGTGAATTCGTTAGATGTCGCATGCTTAGTCTTAGGTACTTTAGATGCGCCATGCTTGTGAGTTACATATAATTCTTTATAAAATCTACCTTGGCAAAGAATTAGAGTCGATGTTTGTTATTTTATGAGCTTTAATTGTCCGGAATTAATAGATGAACCGCATGAATGTGAGAATTGGTGGAATCCCGAGTCCGGGTAACTCTCTCCATCTTGTGACATAAATTGTATATATTCTTTATTTTTATTATTTTTCTTTATTAAATCCTAGAATCGATTTCAACAAGTCCGAGTGAACGACAACTCTACTCACCACTATCTAAAATTCGATCAATTTTTGGCGCCACCGACGCGGACTTGTGTATAGATTTGTTTTTTTAGGTTTTGTTAATAATTTTTTTTGTTTTTTTCTTATTATTATTTTTGTTCTTTTTACGCGTTTTGGTATTTTTGTTTGCTTTCAAATTTGGAGTGGAGCGAAAGAAAAAGAGAAAGTGCTGGAAAAAAAAAAAAGCCAAAATAGGAAAGAAAATAGAGATCCGAACGAAGTGAAGAAGAAAATTTTGTATATAGTGTAATTTTTATTTTTATTTATTTTTAGAAACTGTAATTAGGTAATTATCTTTGTAATTTTTATTTTTCTTTTTTTTTTTGGACTTCTTAATTTTGGACTTTTTTTTTTTTTTTTTTTTGGACTTTTGGACTTTTTTTTTAAAACCCTAAGGAAGGGTTATTTAAATATAAACTGCACAGGGAAGGACGACGATTACGATATCGTCTCGGCCCCTCGGGTTCGTACATGACATAGGAGTCGTGGCCCGAGTCGACTTCAACGGTTCATCCCCGTCCTGAACGGGAGGTAAGAATTCTAAACACCCGCGAATCCCCGTCGGCGGGTTTCTTGGATGATTTCGTGTGAATATATGTCAAGGAACCGAATCCGGCCGCTTTAATTTCCTAGTAAAGGGCAAGGACTGGCCATACAAGATAAGAGTTCGGATTTCATCACCGTTCTCTTCTTGCCCGCCTTAGGAAAACGAAACCAAACACGAACCTAAGCCTAAAATTTTGACTAGAACGAGACCTATAGGGTAACGAGCTTAATAGGAAAGTCGTTCGAAAAATATTGGTTACTCTTTTGAGCATACTTCGAAGTTCACGATGGTTTCGTGAGTTGAATGCGTGATCGCGCCGCCTTGTAATGCGG
The DNA here is from genome assembly GCA_023531295.1 of Papaver armeniacum. Classification (NCBI taxonomy): domain Eukaryota; kingdom Viridiplantae; phylum Streptophyta; class Magnoliopsida; order Ranunculales; family Papaveraceae; genus Papaver; species Papaver armeniacum. The sequence continues at coordinate 127,941 of JAJJWW010014826.1, read as the reverse complement.
TGAGGCCTTGGGTATCAAAGCTCCACGCAGCTTCCCTCGCCTCTATTCAACTTACTTAAACTCGGATTGATTCCGAGGGGTTTGCTCAGTTGTAACGAAGTCCCTTTCGAAGGATTAGAAGCTGGTCTAGAAAAAATCTAAGTGGAGCCATCATGCTTTTTGTTTGCTAGAAATCGAGTAGGTTTGCTTTGTGGTTGAGTCAGCCTTGTTTGTGTTTGTGTAGAATTCCCTTGCGCTAGGATGTCAAACTGGTATTATAATAGCCATCACAATGAATATGAATATCCAATTGAACAATATGGACATCACTCTTTTTATGACCAGAGTGTGAATAGTGGTTGGGAACGCCAACCTTTTGAAGATTATGGCTCATACCATGGTGAGCCTAATTACTATTCACATGAATACCGGTCATACGAGCAAAATTCCTATAATTCCTCTTCTCTAGATGAAGCACGTAGGATACTTGAGTCAACGTGTAAGTTAACTGAGTCAACACGTGAGTTTGCTGAGACAACACGTAGGTTAGAGTTAGAGACGGAAGAAAGAATTGCTCGAATTACTCTTGATTGCCAATACATTCTTTCCAATATCACCCATGAAAATGAGGACAATTTTTATAATCAGGATGACGAGGTTAGAATTGGCGACACTAATTTAGATGAGGTTCAACCATTTTCATATTATTATAATGATTATGATGAGGATAGTGTTGATGAAGAATTTGAAATAAATAGGCATAGTGATCAGGAAATTGTTACCCCAATTGAGCTTTATAACGATAATATTATTTCTAGTTCAAATCCAAATAATTTTAATAATTATTCACCTATTCAAAAGGATGAGGATTTGACTAGAGATACCCCCGTTTTAGACGATGTAGTATTTCCTTTTGATTACGAAGCCAAGGATGGTTTAGAGGAACGAGTATATTTTGAGTCTAGCGATTTAGAAACAATAGACTTAGAAAAAGAAAATGAACTCGTAGAGATGAGTGAGGATGTACCTGACTTAGAAGAATCAATTGACCATTTTCAGGAATCAGATGACCTTGAAATTAGGGAAGTTGTGACTAGTCTTTCTAGAGACACTGAAAACTCTAAGTTTGGGGGTGATTATCATTCTCCATGTGCCTTAACTGTTAGAAAGGTCCCTAACTTGGGACTTGACATATGTGCCTCAACCATTTTAAAAGATTATTTTCATACACTTTTTCCTGAACCTAGTTGTGTCCATAAAGAAATTCAGTTGTTAAAAACCCATCCTCTGGTTGATTTGGTTAACCCAGGCTATGATACCACGATTGACTTTGTTTTCCCACCAAATATTTTTAAACCAATTGTGGGAACGTATAAGTTTCAGATGTGTCCATTATTAAGTTTTGAGGCTAAACCTAATTACTTTAGGAGATTAGGGTCGACAATTTGCTTAAGGAAGACCACCAATCTTATTGTGGTCAGCTATGTAAGTCAAAACTGATTGACTTAGAGGATCCTCAATTATTCAGGTTATTGTTATGTGCTTCTAAGTTCTTAACTGAATATTTCCAGACTCTACAACCTGATCTTAAGAATCCTTCTTTTGAGGAAGTCCACCCATGAAAACCTGTTTATCTAGACCCTTTTATAGAACCTGAACCCGAACCACAACTAGATATAGTTGTCTTAAACAAAAAAATAGATAAGGGTGTGTTGGATATCTTCCTGGTCTGTTGCAGTTTCCTCTTCTTGTGGTTAGCACTTTTTGATCCACATGACCCGCAGTTATTCCGACTGTTGCTATATGATTCTTCGAGGTGACTAATCCTTTCCAATGTCTGGCTGAAGACTTTAAACTTAGCACTTCTTGGGAGGTAACCCATGCTCTTGCAACACAATAATATTTTTCCTTAACTCTTTTGCTTCAAATGGTAACAGTTTCTCCTTGTTCATGTTTTTAATTTCATCTTTAGAACATTGAGGACAATGTTAGATTTAAGTTTGGGGGTATGGGAGAAACTTTTTAGTTGCAATAAATAAACTCCAGAGACTAGAAATTTATGCTTATTAAGGTTGGCACTAACTAATCTAAGTGGATGGGAACATCTTGGTTGTAGGAGTTGAGGAACCAATCTGATTAGATGGAAATGTCTAGAAGAGTCTATTCATAAAAGCATAGAGCTCAGGTGTTAGAAAAGAAAACATGATAGTTTCGCCATATCCTCGTGATGGAAACATCGAAAGAATCCTGATCACTTCTTTTTCTTTTTCTTTTTCTTTTTACCATTGCTAGGGTGAAATAGAGTAACTGAGATGAAAAAAAAAAAAATGAGACCAGGCCATCGACCAACTTTGAATAAATTCAATAAAGTCGACCACTGGAACCCTTGTATATGCCAGTGAGTTGACCTAGAGTTAGGATTATCGACCACTGGTTCCCTTGTATATGCCAGTGTGTTGATATTAGTCCATACCAAAGATCTCGAGTCCATTAGGATAGGTTCACCTTAGTTAACTTCATCCACGTTTTTCTCTACATCCATCTTCTTAATCTATCCATATGATTGGTTGACTCCGGTTTATGATGTCCAGAAACTATCTGAGTAGAGCTCTGTCACTTTATATGAATTTTAGTATGCTTGAGTGCAAACTCGTGTACAACAATTGGAATTTCGCATCAGGGTACTTCCTCCTGTAGTCTATAAGTATGCCAACCAAGGAGATTCTTTAGTGCCTTCCAAGGTTCTGCGTAGATATCTAGGGTCTGTAGTAAAGGTTTTGTGGGTACACCTCTGGTAAACCCTCCGGAGACAACACTCCGCCACTAGGGCCACCTAGGGGTTCAAAAGATTTTTATTTTCTAAAATAAATTTGCTCGAGGACTAGCAAATAATAAGTTTGGGGGTATTTGATAGACGCATTTATGTGTCTAATTTGTCCTCAATGTTTCGTATTGTTAGTACTCGTTTTTGTCCTTATTATGGTGTTTTGTGTGTTTGTAGGTATTTTTGGAAATAAACATTTTTGGAAAAATCGGCTCGAAAAATTATGCGGAGCACCCCGGAGGACATTTGCTATTCGGACTCCCACTTTGGATAAGGGGTAACCCAATTGCTAAGGGGCACCCCAAGGAGCCACCTGCTATTCACACCCCAGAACAGGATAAGGGGACACCATCCCTACCATTTCAAAGTCCAGTTTTGGCGGGAATAAACTCACAGGCTATGGCAGATTTGGAGTTGGATTTTTGGGCGTTTCGGGAGAGATTCAATCGCTGCAACTCTCTATGATGACTTGATTGGGCCTAACAGGCTTGGCTTGGGTCTTTGGCTCGACTAGAATTGGCTAGAAAACGTGAAGCAAAGCAAAACAGAGGAGGAAGTTTTACTCAGACTGTCACGAGTTGTTTGAAGATTTCCCGTGAGAATTAACTGTTGGTGTGTGTTTGCACCATGGTTTACTCTAACTAAACAAGATTGGAGCGTCTTTGGGAGAAAATCAATGCGTCAGGAGATAAATCTGGGAAGAAAATATTTATGAGAATATTTTTCTTCACTGCCGATTGATTGAAGATTATATGAAGTTATGACGCATGATTCTGCTGCATGGAGGAGTATATAATGTGTTGTAGTCGATTAGAATGGATATGGAGAGTTTGGGGACAATTTAGAGCATTACAGAGCTCAGAAAGTCGAGTTGCAAAATCATCATCTCTGATGCTGCTGAAGAACAAAAGACTACCAGAGGCAGTCGTTAATTTCTGAAGAACATAAGACGCACAAGGAGCAATCGTTTCTTCTACGGTGACAACGACAAATCCGTTCTTATCGTACTCTAGAATGATTCGGTTTGTAACAAATATAATTGTTACAAACCCGGTTTTAATAGTTTTTCTCCATTTCATCATTTGTACACCTCCTTTGAGCAATAAAAATGGAATTTGAGCGTGTTTCCAACATGATGAGCTAGAACCCATCACTGGGACGAAGGAGGAAGCTGTTTTGCACCCATGTGGTAATTCTAATTAATTCCTTTATGACTATTTGCACTATTATAATTGATTTATGATTTTTCTTGATTATTTGTGAATTCGTTAGATGTCGCATGCTTAGTCTTAGGTACTTTAGATGCGCCATGCTTGTGAGTTACATATAATTCTTTATAAAATCTACCTTGGCAAAGAATTAGAGTCGATGTTTGTTATTTTATGAGCTTTAATTGTCCGGAATTAATAGATGAACCGCATGAATGTGAGAATTGGTGGAATCCCGAGTCCCTAACTCTCTCCATCTTGTGACATAAATTGTATATATTCTTTATTTTTATTATTTTTCTTTATTAAATCCTAGAATCGATTTCAACAAGTCCGAGTGAACGACAACTCTACTCACCACTATCTAAAATTCGATCAATCGGTTCCCCTTTACCCAGAGTCGGTCTTACAAAATCACAAACTCGATCATACCATCTCAGGTGATTACTTAAGATCGGTTTCACTAATAAAAGTCATACCAATACAAAAGTCAGGCCTTTGTGAATAGTTTTACCAAGAACACAAACAAGTCATGAGGTTATACTAATCACGCATATTGGTTGTTCACAAGATATGCAATGAATAACAATACCAATAACGCCTAGCGATTTCCTTTTCGATTCACAAACCCAGTTCATGAATTTACTTCCTTAAAACACATGTAAAACATTGTTTCCTAGGATGAAATCCTTACCTCATACCCATACATAATCACAATAGCATTTAAACGATTATGTCGATGTCTTATCTACAAAGTTTAATGGTTAAGCAATAAACCTCGTATTGTATTCCTTAATACTATGTCTATCTAGAGTGTTCATGCTTTGCAGTTCAAGTCAAGTATCACTAACCTCAAGTGGAAGGATGATGTTGTCGTTGTAGCTTCTTACTTCTTCACTTCTTAAAGTCTTCGCAATACTTGTAATGTCTCATATCCTAATACTTTCAAGCTAACCTATACGAAGTTGACTCTAGTACATAATCAAGCGACTCTTTAAATGAGTTTTGATTCACTAAAATATGACAACAAAACTTGACATACCAACGCTTGGTGGTTTCAACCGAGCTATGCTCTAACAGGTTCATTACTTGATAGCCAATGATACCGAATATGTTGGTTGGTGGACAAATACCAGCATGGGCCTTTGTTGCCAGATTTGAGTCATGTTCAAAACCACTAAGAGGTTGGTATTGGTAACATTGGAAGCTCTCGTTTCGTTCCTAATGTACCTGCTCCAAGTCAGTTTGCAGAAACATTTTTCTATACCCAACCGGAGACGCCATCAACATTTCTTAGGGTAGAGTGGTCATTTCCGTATGTAAACTCGGATGGAATACGTGAAATACATCATCTTCCAAATATCACCCATCGACGTGATTGGAGTAACATCCATGTCACCGAGGTTAGTTCATACACCTTATTTTTGTAAATTTATTAGTATAAATATAATTTATTCTTGTATTTTTTATTTACCAATCAATAATGTAACAGGATAAGTGGAAATGGTTGTCACAGCTAAGTTTTGAAAAGAATGATGCACTCGAGAAGCTATTGTATGACCGTTTTACGTATGACCCTTCCGATATTGGCGTTACATCTCCTAGTGCTTTTAGCACTGACCAATCCCAAAAAGAAGCTTCTCTGCAGGGAAATTTCGTATGTTGGGCTTAGGTGGTTCTGGTGAGTGTAGCCGTAAGCGTCAAGCTACTTCTAGTTTGGATGATCATGGTACATGATATCACCCAGTTGTGAGGGACACCGATATTATTCCTGAGTACTCAATCCCTGGTTTGAATCAAGAAGAAAATCCTTACTTCAACACTAGCGTTGATTTAAATACAGATATGAAGTTTGTTGTTGAAACCCAAGATGAGAACCAACAAAAAAGGTCGTTTGATTTCTTCCCAGAAACATAGTTGTATGACTTTGTTATTTTAATATGTATGAAACTCTTTTTTAATATGTATGAAACTCTGTTTAAATATGTTTGAAACTTTTATATTTCTTTGTTAAAATAGATTTTAAATTTTCATGTGCAGTGACATTTCTTTTCAAATCTATAATATCCATGAATAATGTCTTCTGACATTGTTTGGCTGTAGCATTAACATTGATTTTATTTTGCTTTAAAAAAGGATGACTCATACTTATCCATAGCTACCTTTTCACTACGTAGACTCCTTTAAAAGACTGGGTAGCCTCTAAATAATTCACACCCAAAAACTGTTTTCATTTTCTATCTTCCTTCAACATATCCCTCCCTTGAAAGATCTTTTTTGAAAATGGTTGCGTTTGATTCATCTGAAGATTTAATGATCATGAAATGTTGGGTGAAAATCAGCTCCTGTCGTGAAGTTGTGCTTGGTTGTTTACCAACTGAAACCTATTGGGAGATGGTGTGGGAGAATTATAAACTAGAGTTTGGAAATTCCCTCCAAAGAACCATGGAAAACATAAAGGACAGATATGGAGTAATTCAGGAGGAAATGACATTATATTATGCCTACCAAGCCGAAGCTATCATGAGTTGCCGCGATCCCCAATACATAACAACTCAAATCATCTCTCAAAAGAGAATGAAGAATTTTTCTTTGAGATGCTGATGCGTGGGGGTGATGGGACAAATTGAAATGATAGACCCCTTGTTATTACTCATAATATTCATATGATCCTTACAATCTTGAGGGTTTTTATTTTGTTCGCTTGTTAAAAAGAAAATTGTTAGAAAATACAAATCATAATATGCATAAAAAATGGTTGGCCAATGATTTTTGTTTTGTTGTGATCCTCGCAATTACTTGAAATTTCTACCACTAACAAAAAAAGTAGACCGAAGAATCCAGGTAAGAATACTCATTCATGGGAACATAACCTATTTTGTTTGGATTACGAAACTTAAAGAATGAGTAAGAAATTAGAATACATAATCTCTTAATCTCGATATAAGATGATATTTGGCCGAGAAACTCGATGGCCGATATTATACTGAGATGCAGTCAACATTTGCCGAGACAAACTTTATCATATATATAAAAGGGAAAATTGGGAATATGTCCCATTTTCACTAATTTGTTTGGGGATCTATCCCATAATGGAAAAAATTAATAAATCTATCCTATAAAGAGAAATAAAACGTTAAGTAGGTTATATCTCACATGTGTGGGATTTTTCGTGTGCCTATGTCACATTTTTACCCTTATCTTCTCTATAGTATGTATTGAAAAAAAGACCCAAGAGAAAAATCTTGATTCTTGAGTGACAGAAACTTCCACTTCAGAATTTAGCTGCAATGATGATCTCCTCCATCTCAAACTCATATGATATTAATGATTACCTTAGATTCCACCCTTAGTATTTTGTTTCTGTATATCTTGACGGTGCTTTAGGTCGAAGACTCGTCTGCTTAATCAACCACAATCACTTCTTTAGCACATCAGCCTCTCATCTACTACTGTTAATTTAATTTTTTCGATTGAGATCTTGTTTTCGTATTTTTCCTGAGTTTCTCGGCCATTCAATTCTCTATAGGATATCAAAGACCTTTAAAGTGCTCACTTTTCCATTAACGGATGTTTTACTCAAATCAACACAAAAAAGTAAAAGAAAAAGAAAAAGAATAAGGAAGAAAGAAAAACATGAACCCACAAAAAATAGAAGAGAAAATAATCTTCGAGAAAGCTAACTGCTATTGCATCGAAGTTCATGTCCGAGTCAGTCTTGGTCTCTCGATTTCTCTCTGTTAATATTCCCCCTTCAAAAACTCTCGAGAAGACAAGGGTAGAAATGTGACTTACACACACGAGTAATCCCACACATGGGGATATAACCTATTTAACGTGTTTTTTCTCTTTCTAGGATAGATTTATTAATTTTTTCCATTATGGGATAGATCCCCAAACAGATTACTGAAAAGGGGACATATTTCCAATTTTCCCTATATAAAAGTAGTGTTGATGGTGGTTTTTTGACAAGGAAAAAACTTGTAAATTCGCATCTGAACATGTGTCAGAGACATATCTATTAGTATATACATATGTGATAGGGCTTCACCTAGCTGTTTCTATTCCTCTCAAATGTACGCTGACGATACAAAATATACGTTCAAAATATACTCTTGTTCCTAAGCGGACACCAATATTGAACATGTTTTAAGTTGCAATATATTCCACATATGCATCATATATTAATATTTAAACTCACACTGAGTAATATTGAACTAGTCTCAAGTCGCAGAACTTCCACGGTTGAATTCCTAAAAACTTGTTCTGTATGCACACCATGTTCAGAATATTACCTGAACAATGTTAATTATGTTCGCCTGGTTTCGAAAATGTAAAAAAGAAAAAAAACAAAAAAAAACAAAACAATGGGGCGTTGGTATAATCCACGCCCCATATAAACAAACTAAAAAAAATGAGTGGGGCGGAGGTATAAAGCACGCGAGGTATAAGCGCGGCGCGTGGGGCGTAGACTTTACGTTACTTTGGTGTGGGGCGTGGAGTATATCAACGCCTGGTGCGGGGTGAACACTATATCACCGCTCGACTAAATTTGGGTATGGTCTTTGGTCCCAGACCAAATATAGTCGCGAATTTGGGTTTAGTCTGGGATTTGGTCGATGGTCCGTCCCCTTACGTCTGGTTCTTTTACCAAATAGGTTTAGTCGCCCACTGCGGTTGCTTTTAAGAACCAAAGTTCCATCATTGTTATTGAAGCTGCTAAGATCCACACTTCTATTACTGCTCCACTTTTCTGTTTAGCTAAATTCTTCACATCTTCATAATATATAGGATTACAAATTAAAAAAATATCTCCCAACCACTTCCAGATCGGTTGACTGAAGTTGCAGTGCCACATAATATGCTCAAGGTTATCAGTATTTGTCTTACAGATATAGTATTTTAAAGCTAAACTGAAACCTTTTCCTTGCATTTTTTTCATCAGTTGCACAAATTCCCCTCACCAATTTCCATATATTACTAGCATTTGTTGGATGAAGTACAGGATTCCATAAATATTTAGCCCATTCAACTTTATTACTCCCTCCGTTCCAATTTAGATGATGTTGTAGAGTTTTTCACGCAGATTAAGAAACATCAAAGAGAGTATTTTTTTTCCAAATCTGCCCATATTTATACCTTCCTAAAAATTTAAACCTCCTAGTTTTTTATTTCTGGATTCTAGTATAAATTATGAATCCCCATGTAATTCCACTTAGGATGACCAAATATTCTAAGATAATAGAGAATAGATTTAAAATGTTAAATTAGATTAATTATCTCTCACTGATAACAAAGGTAATGAATGTTATGTTGTGATCCCAAAGCTGGGGTAAATCAGTGAGAATTTAGAGAAAATAACTAAATTCTCATCTATTTTGGAACATACAAAAAAACCTAAAACATCATCTAAAGTGGAAAGGAGGGAGTATAATGTAATCTTATTAATTCAACAGCTGAAGAAACTGTGAACTTACCTGATATTGTACCACTCCAAATCCTTGTATCCTCCCGTCTTGAGATAATTGGTAATTCATCTACCTGAAATATCGAAGCATTCTTTGAGATATGAGCCATTCCCCATCCACTATTATATCAGACACTCTCATGTTGTTATTTTGTAGAATAAATGCATCATTAGGAAATAGTTCAATGAGAGGTTTTTCTTTGATCCAAGCATCTTTCCATACTGAGATTTGTTCTCCAGTTACAAGAATCCATCTAGTGTTTTTCTTTACTTCTTCAATAACACTTTTTAAGCCATGCCAAATTGAAGACTTCTTGTAACTAGAAATCCAATCACCATTTATAGTGTATAATTTTGCTCTCATAAATCTTTCCCATTCAGCATCTGAATTCTGTATTTCCATACTAATTTCATTAGTAAAGCTTAGTTAATCACTTCCAATCTTCTTATGCCCAAGCCTCCTTCCTCCATTGGAGCACATGTTTCTTCCCATTTTAGAGTTACACACTTTCTTTCATATGGATCACCAGTCCATAAAAAATTCCTAATAAGTCTTTCACAAGTCTTTATTACACTCACAGGCCATTTCTACACTGACATGTTATATATTGGTATGATGCATAAAATTGACTTAATTAGAGTAAGTCTATCGTTGAAAGACAACATCTTACCAATCCAGCTAGCCAATCTATTTTGAACCATTTTAACTACTCCCAAAAAAGTACTTGATTTTACTCTCCTAGGTTGTAATAAGACTCCTAAGTATTTGTCAGGAAAATTAGATAGATTCATCTGACATTCATTTGAAATTTGTTGCTTCCTTGATTCACTTACTCCCCCAACAAAAATTTTAATCTTCAGTTGATTAACTACTTGCCCAGAGGATGATTGATAATCTTGTAGCTGTTTTAACATCTTTTGAATATTATTTTTGTGTCCATTAAAGAATAAGAAAACATCATCTGCAAATAATATATGAGTAGGGTGAACCACTCTGAAATTTACCATTGGTATTATCTTGTTTTCCTCTACCATTTTGGTTAAGCTCCTACTCAGAACATCTTCAGCTAAAACAAAGAGAATTGGTGACAGAGGGTCACCTTGTCTCAATCCTCTACTCACTTCAAAAAAGCCAACTGGTCCACCATTTACTAAGATTGAAATTCTTGTTGATACAAACAATTGGTGTAACCACTTCGCACAATTTTGAGAGAAGCCAAATTTCCTCATAACTTCAAATAGAAACTCCCAACTCAGATAATCATATGCTTGTATAATATCCAGTTTAAGCCCTACATTTCCTCCCCTCCTCTTTGTATCAAGTTCATTAATCATCTCAGATGCCAATAAAATTTGTTCATGTATGCATCTACCTTTCAAGAATGCACCTTGATGTTCAAATATGATCTTACCCATCAAACTATACATTCTTGTTGTCATAATCTTTGTGAAAATTTTAAATTTGAAGTTACTGAGGCCTATAGGTCTGAATTGGTTTGGTCTTCTAGCACACTTAACTTTTGGAAGTAAGAATAAAAAGTTAGAATTAAGACCTCTTAGGATGAATCCTTTTCTCCAACAATATCTTATTGCATTTATAACACCATCACCAATAATCTCCCATGCATATCTGTAGAAAAAACATGGAAATCCATCAGGGCCAGGAGCACTATTTGGATTCATTGAGAAAATTGATTCTTTGATCTCTTGAGCAAAAGGAATTTCTTCTAGCATTCTGTTTTCTTCTTGAGTCACTACTTCAGGGATAGCATCAAAGATTCCTTCAATGAAAACTGTTTCTTTAAATTTAAATTTCTCTTTAAAATGATTCTCTAAAGAACAAGCAATCCTACTTTGATCAGTTATGATAGAACCAGAATCATCTTCAAGCTCTGTTATAGCATTCGCAGTTTGTCTCATTTTTATAGAAGTATGGAAGAATCTGGTATTGGTAGATCCATCTTTAACCCAGAGGTCTCTTGATATTTGGTGAAGAATTGATTGATGTTGTTGTAACAAGATTTCCTGCTTCCCTCTAGCCACCACTAAATTATTTAATAAAGTGATATTGATTGGCTCTTTATCTGAAATGATAGTAGCATTAAGGACCTCCTTTTCAGCTTCTGCCAATTTTATTCTAACATCTCCAAAGATATTCCAATTCCACTCCTTTATTTCTATTTTCAGTTTCTTCAATTTCTGCATAAATACAAAAATAGGATTGCCATTCATCTCCTCATTCCACAACTCCTGAATTAAGTTCTTGAAATCTTCTTGTTCAAGCCAAACTTTTAAAACTCTAAAAGGAACATTTTTTGGTTTGGGAACCATTGCACATGAACCCAAAAGTGGACTATGATCAGAAATACTTCTTACACCCACTTTATAGCTCCAACCAGGATATTTTTCAATCCATTTTAAATTGTATAAAACTATATCCAAAGTACAAACAATCCTTTTACCACCTGCTCTGTTATTACTCCAAGTATATTGTAATCCTGAATTTGGATCTTGAATTAAGCTACAAGCATTCAACTCTTCATGTAAATATTGCATTGCCACTCTTAAAGGAGCTCTTCCACCTATCTTCTCTTCAACACTCAATACAGTATTAAAGTCACCAATTAAAAGCCATGGTAAATCCATACTACTAACACCTTCCAATTCAGACTATAGTGTTCTTCTATCAACAGTAAGTGAAGCAGCATGAATCCCTGACACTAAAACTCCCCCCACATTCACGATAATTACTTGCTCTGTTATAAAAACTACTGTAGGTGCAATGATCGAAGCATTCCAGAACAACCAAATATTACCTTTTTCACCATTTTCTGAGTTGTGAATTAACTTGTGATTCATACCTACTAACTTCAAACTTTTATGATCCTTAGAATTCCATCTAATTTTAGGCTCAACCAAAAACACTAAAGTAGGACTAAAATTTTTAACCAAACTTCTTAACTTATCTTTGGCTCTAGGTCTCCTTAAGTTTTGTTATAGAAATGTACCTTCATTTAGGTTTATGTAGCCATACCTAAACGTGTACACCATGTTGGGTCAGCAATAGTTATACAAGGTTAGCCATATGAATACTCTCATATCAACCTTATTCATCTTAACCATAACTAGTTCAAATGACTCATGAAACTAGTTAAAGAGTTGTTCAATTGCTATATTCTCATAGAATTATACAAGAACACAATTGAAGTAAAATAGGTTTGATTCACTCGAATCAATTCATGAACATTATAGCCACGGTTTGCAAAGAATACATTCCTTAATATATAAATGTATAGTTCATGTACACAACCGATTTTAGAACTTTAACCTTCAAGTACGCGAACAGATACGCATACTTGAAATACCCGGACATAAATTGGGTTTCGCTAGTACGCAAACATGTACGCATACCAACAATCCCAGCAGAAAATCTCGGACATGAACCTTATGCCAGTACGCGTACGAGTGCACATACTTAGGTTCCCAAACTTCTCAAACCAACGTGTACGCATACTATGGTTCCGGACATGGAAAACATATGTGCAAGAGTACACAACATGTCACAATCCAATAATGGTTAAGTGTTCTAAACTCTTCGTTTCAATCATTGAAACTTTCTTAGAGGATGATAATAGATGTTTTCACACACTATTAACATCAAAGCAATTTTCAAGTTATTGAAATAATCATAAAGAAACATTCCAAGTCTACACCAAATGATTGTATCACACAGACCATGTAAAATGTTACTCGGCGATTTTCACATGATCAAGATGAACTTGGTCGAAGCGAAAGCTTGCAACACATATTTCGAGAAATATGTAAGCGAGTTAAACTCAACTCGAAATCTCAAATGTGTATAATATAAAGTATAGTAACACGACTTATGTCTCAATATAGGAGATAGAGAAGAAATAAACTTTCCAAGTGATAGATGAGTTTCAGTCTCCACATACCTTTTTGTTGATAAAGTTCCACAAGCTCGCCTTAACAGTTCTTCGTCTTCAATGATGAACGCCGTAAAGTCTAATGCTCAACTACACAATCTATCCTAGTCCGAGACATCTATATGTAGACTAGAAATCAAGACGTACAGTTCTGATCACTAACATTGACAAACAAGCTTGAGATAGCAACGCTTGCGAGTTCGAACGAGCAATGCTCTAACAATCTCCCCATTTTTCAATTTTAGTGACAAAACTATCAACACATATGGATATAAAATAAATAAACTTTGTAGCTTCTCATCCAAATGCTTGATCTCCTTGGTTCTTCAACATTACTTGAAATCTTCGTCACTTTCAAGTACTCCAATGATTCCAAAGATGTTCGGTTCAGCATCATAGTTGTTGAAGATCCGTAGCTTTAACAATGAGAAAACAGTTGCTCTCAATCATTGTTATACAGTGTCATAGTATCATTATACAACATCAAAGTTCAATTGTATCACAACTTTGACAACAATACTATGGTGATATGTATCACTCCCCCTTAGTCAATACTTCATCACACAATGAAAACCACTCCCCCTTACATAATGATCCGTAAACCATATGTATTTGTAGTGTGAACTACACATTAATTATCTCCCTTTTTGTCAATATAAATTGGCAAAGGTACGAAAACTAGTGGGATCCTCATGAAAGATACAACATCAAAGTTCTAAATGCATTCATCAAGGATTTTATAAAGATACAAGATAACCCTTATAATATTCCACAGCCGTACTCCCCAAAAAGATTTGGCAATTAAGCACAAGTTCAATTAAGAACTCTCCCCCATAAAATGTCATTCCCGAAAGAACAACAAGAGCACCTTACTTTTACAAGAAAAGAAGGATTTCTTTGGACATTAACAAATCACATAAGAATATGAATTTGTATCCAAAAAATCAAAATTGAATCAACCACAAGAAAAATGATCAATTCAATTGGACATGCTCATTATAAGAGAACTTACGGAGCAACACAGTATATGAACAAAGATGTGGATCAGGGAAAGACCAATACTGCAGAATAATAAAAGATTCATTCTATTTTTCATCACTATTTGCACAATGACATATAATAGACTTAATCTTTGTAAACAAAAGTTCATCCTTTCTTCCATCAATACTTGCATAATGACATAAAAGGCTTTAACTTTTGTAGTCAAAAGTTCATTATATCTTTTATCAATACTTTCATATTGACATAATAAAGATAAATTTTGAACAAGTATGGGACAGTCAAGGTTCACGGACGTAAACAACATATCCCATAAAAATTTGCAATACATAAAACCATAAAGATTAATATTGCAAAAATCATCTTCCAAATCAACTTTAGAATTTAAACAAATAAATCTAAAAACGTTGCAAGATGAAAACGTTGGCACTAGCTATGTGTACTCACAATAATGGCTATTCCAAACCCTAGTTATCCTTCTTAAAAAACACAAGAATAAATTCTCATAAGAAGTTTCCTAGACAAATATTTAAAAGAAACGACTCCCATAAAACATTTCACTTACTTTGAATACTCTTATCATATTCCCTATATTCTTCAAGATCATATTCGATTAGATCAATCCTGGATTCAAGGTTATCCATCTTTTTTTCAAGTCTGTTAGTAGAAGATTCAAGTTCACTTTTCAGGGCACTTACTTGTTCCAAGACGAGATTCATGGTTAAAGAGAGCTTATCAAAATGAGAGACAAAGGGATTTCCAACAAGGGAGGAATCACGTTTGTCGGACAACATCTCACTATCAGAAGAGTCAAAACGAATCTTCTTATAAGGAAAAAGAACAGTCCAGACATCACTTTCTTTGCTTGAAAGACTTGATGAGGACATGATATAAGAGATAAATGAAATGCTCTCACTGAGGAGAAATCTTATTCTTAAAAATAAGGAAGATAGGGGATACATTTCCAAAAATACCTTTGACCAAAACCCTAACAGAATTTGGTTATCCCTAAGAAAAACACTTACAAGGAAAAACCGTTCATGTACAGAAACGGTTCTTGGCTAAACAAACTGAAGAGCAACAAAAAGAAACAGAATCAAACTTGCGAAACAACAAAAATATTTCATCACAACCCTCTTGAAGATTATGATTCTTGCTCAAAGAGAAAAACAAGAATCATCTTAAACAAAATTATAGATTGTAATTTCTCCAATCCAACACAGGACTAGATGATTTCTTTCGAGGGGACGAAGTATTTGTTATTCCTTGTTTCTGTTTTTCCTTCAAGAAAGAAGAGTTATGTTAGAGCATAGCTCGGTTGAACCCACCAAGCGTTGGTATGTCAAGTTTGGTTGTCATATTTTAGTGAACCAAAACTCATTTAAAGAGTCGCTTGATTATGTACTAGAGTCAACTTCGTATAGGTTAGCTTGAAAGTATTAGGATATGAGACATTACAAGTATTACAAAGACTTGAATAAGTGAAGAAGTAAGGAGCTACAACGACAACATCATCCTTCCACTTGAGGGTAGTGATATTTGACTTGAACTGTTTCATTCCATAACATATCTTTCAAGTCGTGCATATTGAAAACATAACTGCAAAGCATGAATGATTACACTCTAGTTAGACGTAATATCAAGGAATACAATACGAAGTATAACGCTTATCTTTTGAACTTCGTATATAAGACATCAACATAATCGTTTGAATGTTATTGTGATTATTTATGGGTATGAGGTGAAGATTTCATCATAGGAAACAATATTTTACATTCGTTAAAAGGAAGTAAATTCATGAACTTTTTTTGTGAATCGAAAGGGAAATCGCTAGGTTTATTGGTATTGTTGTTCATTGCATATCTTTTGAACTACCAATATGTGTGACTAGTATAACCGCTCATGACTTGTTTATGTTCTTGGTAAAACTATTCATAAGGCCTGAATTTTGTATTTGTATGACTTTTATTAGTGAAACTGATCTTAAGTAATCACCTGAGATGTTATGATCGATTTAGTGTTATTGGTATAACCAACTCTATGCAAAGGGGAACCGATCCTAGTAAGAGGTGCAACCAATCACAAGATTAGAATCGATCCTTGTAAGAGGTGCAACACGTTTCTAGATATTGGGAACCGATCCTATGAACATGTGTAACACGTTTTTAGACATTGGGAACCGATCCTAGTACCTAGTCAACCGAATTTTTGGAAAGCTAGTGTGACTAAATCCAATACTCACATGGAGGTAGAACCGAAACTTTTTTTGGTAGAACCGTGAAACCCATGATTGGTGATTGAGTGTTCTTAATCAATCACATAGTTCTTGAAAGTCATATGAACCAATTCTAAACTTGTTTGGAAGTGTTTCAAATCGGTTTCACGATTATAAGTATGAAAGAGGACTTACAAAGCAAATATGTCGACATACTTTGAACATGTGCAGTAACGCTTATCTTTTATTGTTCAAAGATATTCCTTAATAGCTAAAGGAAAAAATCCCGGATCGAAAAATAAGTTGAGAATCTTTTAATTAAGGTTTTTAATTTATTTTTGGAAAATGAAAATTAGTAATGTGCATTTACTAGTTGGAGATTTTCTAAGAGATTTTCGGTCAATGTGTGGACAAAGCATTTCCAGGAATTTTGGAAACCGAATTTGGAATATATTGCATATATTGAGAATATTTTCGGTTTTGGAAATTTCTTGGTGTCCAAACTTCCTTGGTCTATAAATATCAAAGTTGCATTTCGAGCAAACTAATACTCAGAGCCAGCTAAACTACCTAGTTGTGTTGTTACTGGTGGAGCCGCCTATTCGGAGAGGAAAGTAACTTAATTAGGCGAAATCTCTTATGGCCGCTCAGTTTAAAGACTTCTTTGGGATTGAGAAGCTCTATTAGTACTGTTGGTGGGAAACTAGACAATTGCGGTTTATTATTAGTTTTCGATTGACTTGATTGACTAACGGTTGTTGAACTTTGATTGCACCTAGTTTGTTTATGCTTGAAAATCTTCTCTTGTGATATAAGATTCACTCAAACTAGATCGAAGTTTTGACCGGGATCTTTAGACTGTTTGTAGATCTAAAGACGTCTTGTGATAATCCATTATTAACAGACTCCGTTCTGTGCATGATTGATCATAAGAGATTCAAGTTGATTGTGTGCAGGTGTTCATTGAAGATCTAAGATGATTTGAAGACTTTGAAGATTTCTGATTTGGGTTCATAATCTTTGGTGTGCACAATACTTGTTTCGATTAAAGAGGATCCAACTATAATCGGTTTATCCTTGTGGTAGATTGGATTGACTAGTTGAGTAGATCGGCATCAATACAATTCTTTGTGATTCAAAGTATTGATTGCAAAATCTAGACAATTACTTTGGTAGTTTATTGGGATACGGAAGAGCCTTTTGTCGAACTCACATCACTTGGTTGAAAAGAGTTGTTACCAAACAGATTTGTTGTTCCTTTACTGTTTGGAATACGAACCAAAGTAATTGTTCTAAGTACGTGACTTATTACAAGTTGGAGGCGTGGGAATACAGACGGAACTAGGTGAACTATAGGTTTAGGTTCTTGGTCTCAACTATACGAAGTTGGTTTGATTTTGTATAGCGGCTTAATCCTGAGAGTATTGAATTCTGGAAAAGGTCCCGGGGTTTTTCTGCATTTGTGGTTTCCTCGTTAACAAAATCTTGCTGTGTCTTTTACTTTTATATTCCGCAATTATAATTGTTGTTATTATAATTTAAAGTAAATTACACAAAAGTTAATTCCTATTTACTTGATAACAATCCTATTGTGTTTGGTTAAGTCCGAACCATTTATCAAGTAAACATACTTCGTTATTGTATTGTCTCGATCTCGTATCCATAGACGATCACACGAAGTATGAACCGATTAGTTGTATTGTCTCGACTCAGTCCATAGACAATCACTTTCGGAGAAAGGACTTATACGTGGAAAAGTTTTAGATTGAGGTATATTTGGTTACCCTCGTCTTTTCAATTGGTATCAGAGCAGGAAAACACGAAAACATCTAACAATCTGTGTTTGGTGCGATCCAACCTATAAGAAATTGAATCGAATGGTTGATTCAGTTAACGTAACGGCAGGATTTGACTACTTTAAAAATTTGTGGTGGAAGACACGGATGAAGTATGTAATTCTCTTGTTCCTAAATGTTTTAGGGATTGGAATTATGTCCATGTATGTCTTGAGAGACTTACATAATCAGTGGGACATCATAGAATTGTATATCATTGTCCTGGATACTAACATGCTTAGTAACAATGGTACAATACTCTATGAGACAGGTTGTATCTCGAAAATGCATAAGATTCCTCTCAGATTTTTCATTATACGAACCATGGCTATTGCGTTCTAGAAAAATATGGAATCTTAAATATATTTTGGATAAATTAACTACCAAAGTATACATATACATGTACATTTTCAGAACAAAGACTGTCAATGTATCGCCATCTAGGATGCGATTTTGGAAAATATGTAATCCTACAAGGATTAAGTTTTCAGTTAATAATTATATTAACAATGGATTGCTTCATACACCTCACAATTGTTTTATGAAGCAAGTGATCTTTTGAAATTATACAGGGTTTATGATTATGATGGTATTTTTAACAAATATCATATGTTTTTAAAATTTATCTCTGTATACTCTAGTAAAGTCATGAGTAAATTTCAAGTGATATTATCAAATTCTGGTAATAAAAGAGTAAACAGACTTTTGGAAAAAAGCATGGAATCAATCCGAAATAAAGATCCAGTCCATGAAAAACCGATTTTCCAAAAGAAATACCTAGATATAAAATCAGAATTGTTTCCCCACAAGTCTCGGTTTCCGATTTTGATAAGATTTCCTAAAACTAGTTATTTCCGATTTTCAATATCAATTCTTCCTATAAAAGATAATCTCTTGCTATGTGTTCAAACATGTTGGGGAAGATTGGTCAAAAATGTAACTAGGTTTTTTCATATTTTCGCAAGTATGGGAAAAAGGAAATCAAGGACCAAATCCGATGATGATCGGGTCAGGATTGATGATATTGATAGGATCAGATTTCCTAACAGTATTGATGACAAGCATGAATTTGGTCGTTACTTTGACAACTCTTGCTTTAAGAAATACGAAACTCTCAAGGGAATGAGATTCACTACCGAAAAAAGGTTTGACCCAGATGTCCAAGATAACGATTACGTGAAGTTTGTTCAAGATCGGAACTGGAGAAATCTTTTTGATCTTGAAGCATATTCACCTGATATGATGAGAGTGTTTTATGCTAATATACACAATGTTGATCATAAAAATCTTACCTTTGTGACTCTTGTTGGTCGAGGAATATACTACGTCGATCGTAAGACAGTTTCAAATGCTATTAAGTACAATGTGAAATGTAATCACTTGATTACATGAGTTGAAATTGAACACGATACCATTTCAACATGTCTCATTGGAAAGAAGATTACCTGGGAAAATGGTAGATTACCAACAAAAGATATACCTATTCATCTTAGGGTATTCAGTAAACTTGCTATAGCAACTCTATTTACAAGTACAAGAGATAAGTTAGTTTGGGATAAGATGTTTGCAGAATTCGTCTTTTTCCTGTTAAAAGAATATTCTCAATTTGATCTCTATGGAATCATTGTCAGTCAAATGATCAAAATATCATATTCTATCTCTTCTTCTGGAATTAAGAGACATCTCGGTTTCCCGTGTATAATTACCAAAATCTGTGAACTTATCACATGATATGACTTTGTTGATATGAAAGGCATTAACGATGTAACTGATAAGACTATAAGTCAAATGATTGGTGGGCAAACCCACAATGATGTTGTTAAAAGAATTTCACCAAATTCCAACAACAAGTCTCTTCGAGTTCATCTTGAAAATCTTGGTAAACAACTTGACTGTTTTCAGAAACAGCTGGGCTTTGCTGCTCAAAAAGATCCAGAAACTCTTAAAGGAATTCAAAAATTAGAATCAGAGTTTTGGAACCAAGAATCAGAAATTGAAGAAGAGCGTCAAAAATATCTTGGTCATAATGAATGTTCATCCCAATAATTGAGTTGGAATTAAAATAGACATTAGTTTTTGATTTCTTTCAATAAAGTCTATTATGAATAAAACTATTTTATTATGAATAAAATTATTTGATTTATAATTTTTCTTGTGATAGTTTATGATTACATAGCGTGTGCTTGAATGCTTTATCTTATTGCTATGTATGTTTATGGGATGTTTGATTTCGGTTTTCTGACCTTTATATTCGATCTCATATGTTGTGAACCCTTATGGTTTGGGTGACTTTTTGGTTTAGCAGGATTAAGTTCTAGCCCATGTTGGTAGGCTTTATCAAAGGATCATGAGGGGTTCTGTTTGAAACAATATGTTAAAAAGCACAATATGTTGAATCGTTTGGTTTAGCATAAAAGCATATGTGTTTCGGGGTTTTCAACTTTTGCTTGCAATAGTTAAAAACTGGTTTTCAACCTTTCTATGGTAAAGGTTGGTTGTTGTTATTCTTTTATTTTGCATAAGGATGACAACATAATGATATTTCGGTATCAATTCTCCCTGGAAGAAGATGCAAACATATTGGAGAAGTGGATGCGAAATTTGAGGTAACGACTTTGTTAGTTAATCATTTTCCTGTTTAAGAAAAGCCTGATTTTATTACGTATATTAATTGCTTTTGCTTAAAATAATTTCGGTACAATTGATGTTTTATTCCATTATTTGTGTATGGATGTGTGTGTGATTCAATTGTTTCCGATTAAGAAAAACTATTGTCAATTCCTATTTACTTGATAACAATCATATTGTGTTTGGTTAAGTCCGAACCATTTATCAAGTAAACATACTTCGTTGTTGTATTGTCTCGATCTCGTATCCATAGATGATCACACGAAGTGTGAACCTATTATTTGTATTGTCTCGACTCAGTCCATAGACAATCACTTTTGGAGAAAGGACTTATAGGTGGAAAAGTTTTAGATTGAGGTATATTTGGGTAGCGTCGTCTTTTCAAGTTATGCACATCATTCTTCCCCCTTTTTATCCCATTTTCGAATACCTTGTTTGTTTATTTTCGCAAACTATGAAGGGCTTTGGAAATCTCTTTTGAAAGAGAGGGTTTCATAGGAGATTTCCTTTACATATTTTGAAAACAAGGTTTAACAGAGGAAAAATATTCTTGATCTTTAGTGCTTACTATTTCAAGATGATCCTGATTTTCACACAAGGGGACCAAACTATTTGGTAAGTCCTTGTAGTTCTCCATATCATCCTTTTTGTCAAGATGATTTGAGAATGACATAGAATCAGGAGTAACTTGCTGATATTGGTTAAAAGAATTAATCGAAGAGGCTCGACGTTTCTTATTAGGATCACAATTGCGAGTGATAGCAATCTCTTGTCCTAAATTAAGCGGTTGACATTCCGATCTTCAATCTTTTTAATCAAGGCTTCCTTTTCCAAATTGAAACACTTCTGGAGAAGTAAGATTGTACATCGTGGAATAATCAGGACTAGTAGGAGGACAAGTGTGATTATCAACAAAGAGGTTAAGAGAACTTTCATAGATAACATCCTCAGGACGGTAGTCAAAAGTACCCATCCATGCAATATATTTTCAGCTGAATTTCACTATTTAGATCACCACCTACCTTGGATGGGCATATAATCATATGGTAGAGGTAGAGTTGTGCAAACCGATAAATACATATTAATGGTGATAGCATATGTTTTTGAACCGATCAGTGGGTAGGGGATAATACTCTTGGGAACCCTATTAGTGAGACACAAAAATAATATCAACGTGTGCAGGATTTCTCTCTTTATTCCTGCCTGCACACATGAGAGACTAAAAAAGCGATCTTTTTGAGTGCAATTATCATAAAACCCTATTAGTGAGGCAGAAGTCGAGTCTTATGATCACATTCGAACCCGAATTCTTTCATATGGTATGGTTATTTCTCGCTCGGACTTAAGGATGAGAATGCGTTCTTTGGTAGTTCTAACTTCGTGTAACTAGCATGCAGAAACTCTATGTCCTCATAGCTCCTTGGATGCTTGAGACTCTTTTACACTACGAAGTTGGAGAAGGTTTTGTGGGTACACCTCTGGTAAACCCTCACGAGACTACAACTCGTCCACTAGGGACACCTAGCGGTTTAAAGGCTTAGTGCATACGCTAAATGCACTCGAGAGACCGCATGACAAGTGGTATAGTTAGGATTTCTTAATTTGTTTCACTTGAGGACAAGTAAAATTCAGGTTTGGGGGTATTTGATGAGTGCCAAATATTGCATATTTCTACATTTATTTATTGGCATTTAACTCATCTTTTGTGCTCAGAAATCGATATTATCCCAGATTCTGTGTTTTTTTTGTTTTCAAGAATAAATATTTGTACTAATTAATTTTGTGTTTTTAGATAGTAAATAAAGCTCGGAGAAATTAAGGAGCCAAAAGAGCAAAGAATTGGAGACGAGCGTCTATGGAGCAGAAATCCAAAGCCCGCGCACGCATCGGCTCACGCATCGCTCAACACCATAACCGCACATCACCATGAGCCGTTGAGATCTCCATCCTATGCATCCTACGATCGCTCCAACCATCCCATCACTTCTCGCTGCGCCCGCTTCACACCTCATCTGCCTATACCCTAACCCATCGACCAAACCTAACTTTACTTTCTCTTTCTTCCTCTCTTCCCCCGACAATTGCAGAGAGAACCCATTCTCTCCACCTCCTTCACCCATACCAGAGCTATCACCTCCACCATCCCTTTCCCCTGACACCAACACAACCATAGCCACCTTCTCCACCACCCTAGTTCGACCCATCTCTTTCTCAGCTTCTCCCTTACCCTAGAAGCTCAGTTGGAGATGGTTGGAACTAGGGTTTGTACAACAGCCCATGCATGGAGCTCTGAGACGAATTGACATAGGAGAGCACAAGTCAGAGGTATTTGGTGAGTGGGTTTGCATTTATGTTCGAGTATGAGTGCTAGAGAGATTTTTAGGGTTTGCATGTATAAATAGAGTGGAAGTGAGGATGTTAGAGATTATGCCTGGGCTAGCCAGAGCACCAACTCAGTATAATTTGTATGTTAATCATGTTCTAAGTTTAATTTCTAGGGTTTAGATGAAACCCATAATCAATTGCTAAGTTTGGTTCATATTTTGCTATTGTTCTTGTTGTGCTATATTGTTTAGGATAAATATAATCTGAACACTTCAACATTTTACTTTCACCGTGTATGCCATGTATCCATTGTAGTTAGATTACTTCTATGTTGAATGTGTTGCAATTCATGCTTCATTGACTGTTATTAATCCTTAGACTAGTTGTGCCCTGAGAAGACAGTTAGTGCTTTGGAAAGATACCTTAATTGCGATTAGAATATCCATTTTAGGATAGGTTTAATCATCTAAGTAATGAAATTGATCTGTGATTAGCTGTACTGTGACAAGACAACTAATACTAGGGGTTAGTTAATTGCCTTAGTTGATAATAAGCCATCCATTGAGACCCTGGATAAACGGCAGACTTGCATCTTGTCCGATATCCATTACAAGGGACAAGAACATTATTGAAATCGGACTGACTTAGCTAAGATTAGGTGGTGGATTCGACTGCCCTAGTGCTCTTTAATTTGCATTCTTGTTATATATTTCGTGTCACTTGAAAATCATCTAGCCGTATCGGCAACAAAACCCCCTTGCTGTTACTTTCACTTTGAATTCAGTCTAGCAAAGCCTTAGATCAACTTAAGCTTCCCCATTTCCCTGTGGATCGACCTGTGCTTGCCACGCCTCCAACAGGCGCTGTGCACTTGCAGTATTACAAGTAGGCATAAAATAAATCCCATTACCAAGCCTACCAAGTTTTTTAGGCGCCACGTTGGGAACCGTAGTGTTGCTGTTGATTAATTGCTTCTTCACTGAATTTCAAATCATCCATGTATATACTTGCTTTGAATTTTCTGCTTTTAGCTCTGTATTAGTGTACTTTAGCTATAGTTTTCCTTCTCTGCATCTTCTATTGCATGTTGTTAACTTTGTCAGTGCATTGTAGTTAGCTTATCTCATTTGCACTTCTGCATCATTGCCCTGTCTTAGAGTAACTTAGTTGTGTACTTTTTAACTTAGCTTAATTGTTTGCATTTCAGTATCTTCTATGGCATCCTGTTCATCGCATCTTAGTAGTTTATCTTAACTCCATCTGTAATCTCATAATATCCGCCTGCATCTCATAACCCATACTTTTGTAGCTTTCACAAATTATAACATCTTGCATCTTAGTGTCACCTGTAACTCTTGTTCCCTGTCAGTACCAAATAAACATTACAGCTGTCATTTTTCCCCGTCACCCAAAACACTCTCGATTTCTTATGCCAGTGTTAATATTCATTCCCTTTGCTGTAACCTGCACATCCCAGAGAACTAAACTCTTTGTTGAGCTAGCAGGTACCCGCTGTGCTGTGGTGCAACTGAGCAAAACCAAGGATAAGACAAAGGAGCTGAACAACATAGCCATGTGGCTACAACCGCTGCCCTGTCACAATTGCGCATGAGCTGTAAATTGGAGGTTAGCAAAACTTGCTACTAAACTGTGCATTACTGAAATCTGCCTGAGCATCACAGTATAACCACCTATATAACCACCTAGTGCAGTATTTTTGAATCTGTGTGCATAATAGCTTTTGATTTCCATGAACATGATGTTGTGATAATACTATGTATGCTCACTGAACCTTGATATCCACAAGCACAATCCTGTGCTATCTGAGTGATAATTTCTACATGTTTAAAGTGTCATCTCTTTGTATGCCTCTCTAGCCCAAATTGGTTGTTTGTTGATTGCCAGTAGTGCTAAACCATACAACCCCTGGAATCTCTGAAATGTTTGCATAACTCTGTGACGTTTGAAGCAAAATTGTATGGACTGAAATCTTTTGCTCTTGGGTGATTTGTGCACTAAAATTCTTAACTTTAACAACATATGTGTACAGCTCCAGCCCCTGTAGCTGAGTGAGTTGAGCTTAAACTTAGATAGCCAAGCTCCCTGAAAACCCAAGTGAAGTCAACTGTGATGGTTGATATCAACTGAGACTGTTGAAGCCGCATGCCTCAGTGCCTGACTCCAGCCCCTGCAATTGCTGAGTTTAAGCTGGGCTGGTTGATATCAACTAACCTAGTTGACCACCGTCAACCTGTTGAGCCAAGCCAGTGATGATCCCTTTGCATGCTCTACTCGATCAACCACAACAAGTTATGTGACCTTGTGTGAGCCTTTACGCTTCCCATTTTGATACAAAATCTGTGAAAACCAAGAACATCAATCGCTCTTGTTGACTTCATCTCGCCTCTGTAATTCTTATGCATAATCTCTGAAAATTAAAGTCAATCGAGTCTCATTAACATTCTCGTGGCATGTTGTAAGTCACATGTTGTAGAGTGTTTAAATTGTTCATTTGTTCATCTGTAGCATTGGCTCTGCACCCTGTGCTCTCTATACATGATCTGTGAAACTTGAATAGCATAATCACCCGTTGAACTCTTGAGCTCCCCTGTACTTTGTGCATGTTGTAGAGTCTGCTATAAATTGCTGAAACTGCTCATCTGTTGCACCTGTCAACTAGCCCTGCAAACATCAAACTGTGCTTCTGTGCAAACCTGTGTGTTTTCAACTATGCTGTACTTTGTTCAACTGTTGCATCTGCTGACCCAGTGAACCCTGCATAACCACCTGCATTGCATTTTTAGCCAAGTTCACTTGACATCAATCGAGATAGTTGACGTCAATCGAACCGATTGACCTATCTCGCCTTGAGCAAGCCTATTGAAACCCCGTCAACCATCCCGAGTTGACATTTTGTGTCATGTTAGGTCTCATTTGTAGTCTTTGAAAGTTTCTTTTTGCTCATCTCTTCAACAATGGCATCCGTGAGTCATAATCACTTGCCTCACACAATCACAAAGACGTAAGCCACCTTGAGTGAACGAACATAGATACCACTGTGCACATTGCATGTCAATTGACATCTGCTTTTACTCATCTGTTCATCTGTTGCATGTCCTGCATCTTTGCACATGATTAATGAAGTCTTGCATCGTATGTTGACCTGCTGAGCCTATTGAGCCGCGATCACCTGATAAAATCTTGAGCTTTCCTGTGCTCTATGCATTACTGTTCTGTGCATTGCGAATATGTGCCTAATCGTGTGTGTGTAAGCTCAAGAACCTATGCAAATTTGTTGACAGACTTGTGTGGCTATGTATGGTGCAAATCTGAAAAATTGTTGAGCTTGTTGAGCCATCTGTCTTGTGCTGTGCTATGAAATCCAACATAACCAGTGTTGTATACTATCACCAACACTTCTGTGTGCTTGGTTCTGACAGTTAGGATTCATTTTGAGTAGTATTGTGTTGTTCTCTGTTGTTCTGAGCACAAAACTTGTGCTGTGCACTCTCCAAAGCACCCCTGTGTGCTAGAAATTGTGTGTGATTTTTGATTGTGTGACTCACTGGGCTCTGCACAAACTAAAGCTCACAAAAACTGAACTGTGCACACAACCTGGAACGCACAACTACTGGGCTCTCCATAATCACTGGCTGTGCTCAAGCCGAAGCCCGCATAAACCGAGTTCTTTGGCTGCACCAACTAAACCCATAACAAGAAGCCCATAACCACTGGGCTGAACATAACCTGGCTCTACTCACATAGTCAAGGTTGCACATAACCAAGCTAGAACCCACATAAACCAAAGCCCACATAAACCAAATCAAGCCCACATAATCGGGCCGTACAACAATCGGGCTTTGCATCACTTGGGCTTAGCTTCCCGGTTTTGAAACATCATTGGTTATATGATTTGATGTGTGCTAAGCGATGCTTCTTTTGAGTTCAAATTGAGTTGCTAGATCATGTCGATTTTGGTCTGCAAATCGGGGATGAAAACAAATCCATCAGAGAGCTTGCTTACGGGCATGCTCCACAATACGAATCCCCCACAGACCATAGTGATTTTAGGGAGTACTATGAACCTTCTCAGGGCCCTGACCTTGAATACACATACCCTAATCATTATACCACATGTATCATCAACCATCATGGGAGGATGAGCAATTCTATCCTCCAATGAACCCGTATATGCACTCAGTAGAAGAAAACCTCATGCTTATAGAGCAAAACCATGCTAGGTTTGAATTGAATGCATTGCATGATCATCCATATAGCAACATGTCTGAGTTTCCCTTATGTAGTGAACCCTGTGCACAACCATATAATGATCATTCATATGAGGCATGCACACCCACTAGTGAAGGCTCCCCTTCAATTGAACAACTCATTATGAACATTCAAATGAATCTAACTCAGTTACAAAATGAAGAATGGAAGGAAGTTCATGATAGGATGTTTGTTATCTCTGATAATTTTGAAAATAGTGTTTCTATACCTACTCATGCAACTGACACTGAACATGAACCTAATCTAGAGGTAAATGAGTGCACTAGAAATGCTACAACTTTGAATAGGGAAATGCATTTTTGTTATGATGATGATGATGATGATGATGAATATGAAGAGCATGTGTACTTTGAAAATGTAGTGGAATCTTTGGGTTCAGCGACGTTAAGCGTCTCTTCTGTGAACCCTATGAATGATGCTTCTTCTAATATTCATACTTGTCTTTGAGTTTGCATTTGTTCAGTCTCGAGCATTTGTTCACTGAAAATGAGCATTTATTTTTGTGTCTGATTCCCTGCCCATGTCACAATATGTTGCCTCCTCTGATGATTATGACATGGAGATTGATGAATTGTTCTATGCAGGTGAACATGATTTACCTTTTTCTGACTTTAGGAAAGTGTGTGATGGTGCAAATTATCTTATACATGAAAACAACTTAAATGTACCTAATCTCTCTCCTAAGGCACATATTGAAATTCCTCCACCAAACCTAGGTATAGTTTGTAACAAAATTGCAAAACCAACTTTTCTGAAAATGCCTAATTTAGGCCTAGAGCTTTGTGCTTCCCAAGTCCTCTTGGAGTATTTTGCATCAAAGTATAACACTTTTAAGGAGCCACAGTTGGAATGTGTATATCTCATTGTTCTTAGCAAAACTCATTTTGAGTTAGACCTTTTGCATGATGTACCTTTAAAATTGCAAGATTTTGTGCTCAAGAACACATCTGTTGACAAGTTTAGGTTTGGGGGTAACTTGTTCACGTATGCAATCTTTCCCGCACTCTCATGTTATATCTATGTAAGGCCGTTGATGTTTGTACATATTGTCTTTTGGGTTGATCCTCAACTCTTTAGATTGTTGGTGTATGGTGAATTTTCATTGTATATAATCCAGTAGGACTTGTTAAATTTTCTTTTCTTGAATCAGTTGAGTCTTCTTGTGCATATATTGTGCTAATCCGATATGATCTCCACTGAGAATGTTGGATTCTAGCCTTGACTAATGAAGCTCTAACCTTGCTCCCGCCGACATCCGGTAATCTCTTCCCTTTTCTCTTATCAACATAGTTCTCTTGGTATGTGACTTTTTGAATTCTTATTATCTGTTGAAACATTGAGGACAACGTTTGATTTAGGTTTGGGGGTGCATTTGCATATAGAGTTTTTAGTCTTTTATTTTTAGTCTTTTATTTCAAAAAAAAAAAAAAAAAAAAAAAAACTCTTTGTAAATACTTGCATAAAAACCTCCAACTTTTAGAGATTTTAGAGTCACTAGCATGCTTCTAGCTATGTTTACATAGAGAGTCTGACCGAAATAATAGAACTTGGAAGTACTGGAGAACACAATCGGGTTTCTTAGTTGATTAGAGCGTTAAAGTTGGATTTAACCATACCTGAGGGCGAATTAGGTCTTTGTTTAGATATTCGGTAGTAGAATTGTGATCAACCATAGTGGAGACTACCCATTTTACATCAAGCGAGGCACCAACCTTCAGTTTTTGTGACTTTCTAGAAAAGCTTTTAGAGTGTGTGTCACCGTACGTCAATTCCGGGTAGGAATGGTGAGCTACCCAACTTCGCACCACTTTCAGCACTAATTTTGATCTCTTGAGTGCTAATTTTGTCAATCATGAGGGTGACGTTTAAAGATGAAAACTCCTTCTAAATATCGATTTGCAGTTAGCATCACTCTCTCTCCCTCTCAACAACATCAACAGATTCATAGAAACACATCATCGTCGACAAGCGGAGCATCATCAGAATATTTGAAGAAAAGTTGAAATAGTCCAAGGTTTACGTGCAACAAAGAAAAGAAAAGAAAATAGGATGAGAATTAATGAAGTTTGTGAAAAATTGAGTTTTATTGTTATTTTCATTTCTTGTGTTCAAAAAAAAAAAAATATATATATATATATATATATATTGTAGTTTATTTTCTGTGTCTAGTTACCACCGAGTTAAAAAAAAAAATAAAAAAAAAATTTGTAAAGTTCAGAAGTTCATCATCTACAGTTGAAGACCGAAGATTGAAGACGTTTCTATGAATGCTGAGAGAGTGATATTAATTTCCGATCGGGTGGGAAGGTAAGTGAGTACTCCCATCCTTGCTAATGGTTGATTTCCTTTCTTAGAGATCATCAGAAAAAGATTCTTTTTGTCCACACTTCTGTGGAGTCTCCATAAATTATTTCGAAGGTTATCCTTCTTACCTTCAACGTGTGCAGGATTTCTCTCTTTATTCCTTCCTGCACACATGAGAGACTAAAAAAGCGATCTTTTTAAGTGCAATTATCATAAAACCCTATTAGTGAGGCAGAAGTCGAGGCTTATGATCACATTCGAACCCGAATTCTTTCATATGGTATGGTTATTTCTCGCTCAGCACTTAAGGATGAGAATGCGTTCTTTGGTAGTTCTAACTTCGTGTTACTAGCATGCAAAAACTCTATGTCCTCATAGCTCCTTGGATGCTTGAAACTCTTTTACACTCTGAATTTGGAGAAGGTTTTGTGGGTACACCTCTGGTAAACCCTCACGAGACTACAACTCGTCCACTAGGGACACCTAGCGGTTTAAAGGCTTAGTGCATACGCTAAATGCACTCGAGACACCCGCGACAGTGGTATAGTTAGGATTTCTTAATTTCTGTTTCACTTGAGGACAAGTAAAATTCAGGTTTGGGGGTATTTGATGAGTGCCAAATATTGCATATTTCTACATTTATTTATTGGCATTTAACCCATCTTTTGTGCTCGAAATCGGATATTTATCCCATTCTCAGTGTTTTCTTTGTTTTCAAGAATAAATATTTGTACTAATTAATTTTGTGTTTTTAGGTAGTAAATAAAGCTCGGAGAAATTAAGGAGCCAAAAGAGCAAAGAATTGGAGACGAGCGTCTATGGAGCAGAAATCCAAAGCCCGCGCACGCATCGGCTCACGCATCGCTCAACACCAAAACCGCACATCACCATGAGCCGTTGAGATCTCCATCCTATGCATCCTACGATCTCTCCAACCATCCCATCACTTCTCGCTGCGCCCGCTTCACACCTCATCTGCCTATACCCTAACCCATCGACCAAACCTAACTTTACTTTCTCTTTCTTCCTCTCTTCCCTCGACAATTGCAGAGAGAACCCATTCTCTCCACCTCCTTCACCCATACCAGAGCTATCACCTCCACCATCCCTTTCCCCTAACACCAACACAACCATAGCCACCTTCTCCACCACCCTAGTTCGACCCATCTCTTTCTCAGCTTCTCCCTTACCCTAGAAGCTCAGTTGGAGATGGTTGGAACTAGGGTTTGTACAACAGCCCATGCATGGAGCTCTGAGACAAATTGACAGAGGAGAGCACAAGTCAGAGGTATTTGGTGAGTGGGTTTGCATTTATGTTCGAGTATGAGTGCTAGAGAGATTTTTAGGGTTTGCATGTATAAATAGAGTGGAAGTGAGGATGTTAGAGATTATGCCTGGGCTAGCCAGAGCACCAAATCAGTATAATTTGCATGTTAATCATGTTCTAAGTTTAATTGCTAGGGTTTAGATGAAACCCATAATCAATTTCTAAGTTTGGTTCATATTTTGCTATTGGTCTTGTTGTGCTATATTGTTTAGGATAAATATAATCTGAACACTTCAACATTTTACTTTCACAGTGTATGCCATGTATCCATTGTAGTTAGATTACTTCTATGTTGAATGTGTTGCAATTCATGCTTCATTGACTGTTATTAATCCTTAAACTAGTTGTGCCCTGAGAAGACAGTTAGTGCTTTGGAAAGATACCTTAATTGCGATTAGAATATCCATTTTAGGATAGGTTTAATCATCTAAGTAATGAAATTGATCTCGTGATTAGGTTTCATCTTTGTGACAAGACAGCTAATACTAGGGTTAGTTAATTGCCTTAGTTGATAATAAGCCATCCATTGAGACCACGGATAAACGGCGAGACTTGCATCTTGTCCCAGGTATCCATTACAAGGGACAAGAACATTATTGAAATCGGACTGACTTAGCTAAGATTAGGTGGTGGATTCGACTTCCCTAGTGCTCTTTAATTTGCATTCTTGTTATCTATTTCGTGTCACTTGAAAATCATCTAGCCGTATCGGCAACAAAACCCCTTTGTCATTACTTTCACTTTGAATTCAGTCTAGCAAAGCCTTAGATCAACTTAAGCCACCCCATTTCCCTGTGGATCGACCTGTGCTTGCCACGCCTCCAACAGGCGCTGTGCACTTGCAGTATTACAAGTAGGCATAAAATAAATCCCATTACCAAGCCTACCAATTTGTAAGGGAGCAGTTTTAATCAATTAGGTCTTCATCTTCAGTGGTGCATTGGTGTAGGAGTTTTAAAATTAGGACTTTTTTGTGTAATTGAAGTTGAATTTGGGAAGGGTATCGTGGTTTGTTTTCAAGGGAGAAGTTTCATCAATAGCTCTCAGTCCTTTGTGGTGTTGCATTCTAACCAGTTTGAGTTTTCTTTGTGGTTGTTTATCCTTTGTGGATGTTTAATTAGAGTTTTATTATATGGTAATTTGAAGTTTTCATTGGTGTTGAAAACTTAAATTCCCATACACTAAACTCTGATTTTTAGTTTCAGGTATCCTTTTTCATTCATTTGTTTTCCCAAACCTTGGACTGTTACTGTGGTTGTCTTTATAATACTAAGCATAATGCCTTTAAGACGGTCTTCTAGATCATCAGCGTCTTCTCAGGGTGATAATGGATCCCCTTCAAGGTCTGCATCCACATCACAATCAACATATGCAACAACACACGATGGTCGGGCTCATTATCCCTTTATTAATTATGATGGATGTCATGATGGTGTCAGGGGTAGGGGTTATGAAAGAACTGCAATTTACAGGCATATGAAAGATATGCATTTTCCCAATGAGGTGGCAAAGGAAACCTGCAGGGAGCGGATACGTACCAATATGGACTGCTACAATGCTTGGGAAAGGGTGTTGGCTGATATGCAGTTATGGCTGTGCATTAAGTGCTTGCACACACATGCATGGAGAAAAGCGTGTCGTGATCCAAGTCATATTTGTGAAGTTATCATTGGGCCTTTCAACGGCTCCGGTGCTGATTTTCTCATTCATGGAGCTACTAAACCACAGATATGCACATATCATACTACAGGAGATTGTCCAGAGTCAAGTAATCCTAACAGTGGAGAGGCTACATTGCACATTACAGTGGATATGCTTAATACTATCCTTCAGAGCCAAATCCCTACAATTGTAAGTATCCCCCCCACCATGTAGATTACACTTTTCTAGAACCCTGAAAAAGGCTCTTGATAATGTGGTTGACCACCCCTCAGATGTAACACTTGGTTACAACTCCTCTTGCTTCCTGTATGCACCTTGCATCTTTATGTGCCAAAAAGTTCTAGAGATGCCCGTTCTGGCAATAGAAAGAAACTCCAAATTTCGGCAATTAATCAGGAACTAACAAGTTGGAAAGAACCCAATGGATGCTTTATC
The DNA here is from genome assembly GCA_023531295.1 of Papaver armeniacum. Classification (NCBI taxonomy): domain Eukaryota; kingdom Viridiplantae; phylum Streptophyta; class Magnoliopsida; order Ranunculales; family Papaveraceae; genus Papaver; species Papaver armeniacum. The sequence goes on along the minus strand of JAJJWW010014826.1, from coordinate 94,496 downwards.
ATGACTCAAGAATTGCTTGGGCTCTCTCAACCAATCCCCAGGAAAGAGCATTCTAACATGAAAAAGTAGGATTCTACTTTGCTTGCGTGCAGGAAAAAGTTGAGTTACGGCCATTACTCTGATGCTATCCGTATTCTCTCCTCTAACGGTGTTGCACCCTCAACTCCAGACACTTTGCATGAGCTTCAGAAAAAACACCCACCTGCCCCACCACCATCCATATCTGCTGAAGAAATCTCTACTCCTGCGCTGGCAATTGATGCTAAAGTTGTTTTATCTGCTCTACGAAGATTCCCTAAGGGCACCTCATGTGGAAGAGACGGTCTTAGAGCTCAGCATTTATTAGATGCACTGGGTGGTAATGCTGTAGCTGTGGAAGAGATCTTTTACAGTCCATAGCAGGTGTCATAAACCTATGGTTGGCAGGTAAGTGCCCCTCAGTTCTTGGTGAATTTGTTGCTAGTGCTCCCACAACTCCATTGCTCAAAACTGGTGGTGGTTTAAGGCCCATTGCAGTTGGCACCATTTGGAGAAGACTGTGTGCTAAATTAGCTACAACATCTGCCTGCAAAGATTTAACCACATATTTAGGCACATACCAATTTGGTGTAGGCATACCTTGTGGTGTTAAAGGGATTTTGCACTCAGCAAATAGGTTATTGGACATGAAGGGTAGTGACAACACTAAGACCATGATGTTGATTGATTTTTCTAATGCTTACAATTTGGTAGATAGATATCATGATTAGAGAAGTCAGAAAACATTGCCCGACCATCTCCGTGGGTAGAGTTTTGTTACTCGACCCCAGCCAGATTATATTACAATGACTCAATGTTCTCATCTTCTCAAGGTGTTTAACAGGGTGACCCACTTTGTCCCCTGTTATTTGCATTAGATTTACATCCTTTGGATTAAAAAATTGCTTCTCATTGCACCCTTGATTTTCATGCATGGTATTTAGATGATGGCACTCTTGCAGGTGACACATTGGAAGTGTCTAAAGCTTTGAGAATAATACAAGAGGAAGGTCATTGTAGATGCTTATATCTTAATGTCTTGAAAACAGAGATCTTTTGGCCAGCATTTGACCCCAGGAGATATGTGGCAGGTGTTTTTCCAGCAGATATTGGTAAACCAGAAGGTGGAGTCAAACTTCTCGGAGGGCCTGTCAGTCTAGATATGCAATATTGCAGTGATTTAGTTATGGACAGGGTTGATAAAACTATACAGCTAATGCAGAAAGTTCGGAAACTCCAAGACCCACAGAGTGAGCTTCTTCTCTTACGTAACTACACCGGTGTTTCCAGACTTTACTTTGCACTCCGTACCACTAGTCCTATGGCTTTACAAGCAGCTACCTCAGTTTTTGATAGCAATCTTATGCAAAACTTGCGACAGTTAATTGTGGGTGATAACGCAGGTTTTGGTTTGGTTCAACAACGTATTGCCACTTTGCCAATTAAAAATGGAGGTTTAGGTGTTCATACTATGGCAGACACTGGTAAGTATTGCTACTTATCCTCTCAAGCTCAGACTCAGTATTTGCAAAACACTATCTTGCGGTTACCAGCAGATACAGATCATGGCCATAGGTTTCAGCATGATCTATAGTCGTTCACTCAAGCTTGTGGATTATGTCTTCCCAACTTCAACATCAATGATGCTGCCCCCGAGTACATGCAGTCCCTGGCAGTTTTATACTTTAGTGTTGTCAAGAAACGAATTCCTACCTGTTACAACTTAACTGAGCGAGATGACATTCTATGGCAGTGCAATAGAGTTGAACATGCGATGGAATTTCTCAAAGCCATCCCAATTAGTGGACTTAATCAGACAGTTGGGCCAAGACAGTTCAGTTCTGTGCATGTATCGGCTAGGCATCCCATTCTTTTCCAAAGAAAGTCAGTGTCCCAGTTGTAATCGTACCATGGATATCTTTGGAGATCATGCGGTACACTGCGCTAAGGATGTGGGTCCCAAATTTAGGCATGATAAGGTTAGATATGTCTTAGCGGATATATGTTATAAAGCTGGTGTGACTGCGAGGAAGGAAGTATCTTTGGGTTTTCTGTCGGATACTGAAAATGGTTTGAAACCAGCTGATATTCTTGTGTATAATTGGGAAAATGGGAAGGATGTATGCTTCGATGTCACGGGTGCATCTCCCTTCACAAGTGCTAGTACTCGCAATTTTATACCGGGTCATGCTATTTCTGCATGTCGTCACTCGTAAATGCACTAAATATCTCGACAAATGTATGACTCATGGGTACGGTTTTGGCGTTTTGGCTTTCTCTACATTAGGTGAAATCGGAGTCGACACTATCTCTTTTCTGAAACGATTAAGAAATTTCTTTGTTAGTCATGATGCCAACCATAAGATTGGTGGTTCTCTCTTTCATAGGCTAGGCATTGTTATTCAAAAAGGCGTGGGAGCGCAGATTGTCACTAGACTCCCAGCCAACCTTGTGTAAATACTTTTCGGTTTTTTCTATAATTACATATTATATTTTATGAATCTAAAACTGGTGAATTCGATAATCTGCTGCAAGTGCTAGAAGGGTTCGCAACTTCAATCCACGATTGTATAGAGGAGGATGATCGAAATTGGGGCTTTGGCCAAGAGTTTACTGCGGAAAACTGTTACACTTCAATGGATGTGGATGGTTTATTTCCTCATAAAAAAATTTGGAATCCGAAAATACCATTGAAGGTTTCATTTTTAGTTTGGACACTCTGTCATAATGGAGCTCCACCTTGGATAAGCTTCATAGGGCATGTCTAGTTAACTCCGATCAATGCTTGTTCTGTTCTAGAGATCAAGAGACCCATGGAAATTTGTTTCTCCATTGTGATGAGACAAGAAAGATCTGGAAGTATTTTTTGGATAGTTTTAGGGTAAGTTGAGTTTTTGCTGATAAAGAAGATTTGGGGATGCTACCGTTTGCTATTAGGTGGACAGTTTGGACGGAACGCAACAGCATGCTGTACACCAATAGGAAAATAAACTTAAATCAACTGGTGGTTTCTGTCAAATGTAATATGTTCCATTGGTCTATTCATTCTAAGTTATTCGAAGGTTTTTCTCTTAGTACTTTTATTTGTAATTGGAGCGTTGTTGTTGGTTACAATTAGCTCAGCTTTCTCTTTTTTTGTACTATAAACATTTCATCAGTTTGATGAGTTTTAATTTTTAATAGATTTTGACCTTTCTCTTTCAAAAAAATAAAATAAAATAGTTGTGCAAACCGTTTGTCAGAAAAAAATGAAGCTAGTTTAGTTTTGGTGAACAAAAGGCCCAACAAAATATTATGCTAGTGGGCTTGACTGGTGAACCAGAAAAAGCAAAGGAGTCGCGGTGAGCGACCAAAGTCCAGTGCATTACACTACTGTAGTAGCATGGATTTTAACGGGAGAGAATCCAGTGAGATCAAGAAAGAAACTACTAAAGGCCACTAGAATGATGCAAGATTAAGGAGGGAAAATGTTCTAAATCATGCATGCTGTTAAGTCAATAATCAATGGTACCGACATCACTTATTAATTTTCACGGGATTGAAGATGTCAACCCAAATCCTTATTCAAGCATTTTCGAATCTTCATTACCTCACCCAACCACTAATTATATGAGTTTGAAGATGTCAAACCAAATACTCTAATCAACCATTTTGAGTATTCACCTAGCCAATATACTAGTACAACCGTTGCCACGGTGGGAGGGCCGATCGAAAAAATTGACGTAAAACTAAATTGAGAACAACACCGCTACCGTTATTTGATTTTTCCGTCATAATGGCACGGAGTCGGACTTATAAATTTGTAAAGCGAAATTGTAAAGCTAAGAGATGTTCAAACAAAACATCTACTGCTGATCACCGGAATCTTCTAATCTGTCGACGGAATATTCCGTCACGGTACCGTCATAGCTAATAGTCAAGCTAGTCAAACCGTTAGTCAATTGGTCAACGTGAAGAATGAGTTAGCCGAGTTAGGAGCTGGATCGGGTCAGTGAGTTAACTCGACGGAGTAGAAATCCGGACAGAGTTTCCTCTGTTTCAGGGAAATTCCAGGTCAAATTCAGGCCTTTTCTTTCTTCAATTCATTGTAACAAATCCTAGCATACATCTAAGCAGTTTATTACATTCACCAACACACAACACCCTCTTTATACTTTTAAAATAACCCTCTTTATACTTTTAAAATAAACAGTGCGCAAACAAGTAAAACCCTTTAAAATATATTACGAAGTGTCAAAGGCATGTGACAGAGATACATGAACTATTTTGAAATATCCAGGCATCATTATAAATTGGTAACATTAACAAACACTTACTTTTTTGCCCCAACTCCTGGTTGTGATCCTGTCACGAGCAGATCTCGTATTTGCTCATTATAGACTTCCAAGGCACTTTCAGAAACTTCATATCGGTACTGGGCCTGTCGATTTCTCATGATGCGGAATAACTCCTCAAGAGTCCTGTAATTAACTCCACGTGCTTCTTCTGTTCCTTCAATTGTGAAGGTCTTGCCAAATCCTGTCTTCCCATATGCAAATATACAAACATTGTATCCATCTAAAACTGATGTGGCAAAGGGTGCCGTGTCTTCAAATATATCAACTACTCAAGAAAGAACACAAAATAGAGGTTTAGAGATCTCATAGTCTATTCACTCCCTACGGTTATTTAAGATGTCATCAAAATATAACAAGGTAGCACTTCAATTTTTAAAGCCATAAGCATTGCGCCACTGCCTTTTAGCTTCCCAGTTACGATTAATCAAGTCCATGAAAACACATGTAATCAGGATTTCTATCCACAAATAGTTAAGTTCTTCCAATCCATTGGTTACCTTGGTCTGCTTGTCGGCCAAAAACTATTATCTGCCAGGTTATCCATTGCATTATCCCCATTGCTTCAGCTGCAATTGCATATCATCAAACACCATCTCAACAACACATTCTCAATCCCTACAACACTGCATCTCTTGTAATTCAAACTGAACACAGCAACACCATTCCTTTGAGTTTAGAACCAGCAACTCAGTCATCCACACAAGTACCAGCTTCTCAAACCCTGGCTGATATAAACCATGAAACACAGGGAAAGATATCCATTCAGGATAATTGTCACCACAGATCTTCTTTAAATCATCTCTAGTAAGAGATCCAAGAAGTTTTACATTAACTGCCTGCAAAAAGATAGAAAAAAAAAAACCCGAGAAAGAAACTGTCACAAGTAAAACGAAACACATTCTTAGCCTTTCTTTTTTTGTTGGTCAAATACTTTTCCCAGCATTTCAACAACTTTGCCATCCATTAGGTAATTGCTGAAACCTACTGACTAAGTGTACATTCTTCCATAGTATCGGAAAAATTATAGTTAAACCTATTACAAAGTTAAATAGACTTCCACATTAAAGTTCATCCCCTACCTTCCCATCTTTCAGGTTTTTCTAACAGCTATTCACGTAATTCTAATTGTACAATGTATATTTATCAACATCATCCTAATGTAAGAACATACAAAAACAAAAACTAAAACAAAATCAACAACCCTACAGAAATTTTATACGAGATTCATAAGCAAATTGAAGCTCCAACAAAAATCTAACAAACATGAAAATACAAGAGTCAATTCTAGGTCATATTTAGTACATCCACTACGCTACGCAATCCCTAAAACCTACTGACCAAATGAGCATCATCAGAAACCAAGCGGACAAACTATCAAAAAATGATAGACCTATAATCTAAAATAGCATTCACATTATTGTTGAGCAACCACTGCAATCAACACCTTAACCTGCAGCTCCAGCCATTCCACTCTGCCTAGCCATTGCATAACTTACAACTCAACTTCATTTCATCCATCACCAATTCAACAGCTGCAATGCCCATTAAGCACAAAGCATTAATCCCAATTGATTGTTCGTATAAGAAGCGCAATTGATTGTTCGTATAACAATATGACTTAAATTAAAATAAAAATAAAATGATATTCCAGTACCCGCAAGAAAGGGAATATAACAACAAAACAAGGGGAATTGGTTCGATGAACCATCTCGATGCACAAGCTTCACAAGCATTGAAGTAATTTATAACTTCTTACCCTTTATCTTGGTTCTGAACTAAGCTCAAGGGACAATATCAATTAAGTCGATTTTACAAGTGGGGAGCACATCCAATTTCTCAAATTTATCTCTATAGGGAAAATCATATATATAACACTCAACTTACTGCACAATAAAGCCCTAAAAACAGAAATCATGTCCCATTTTCTGATAATTTTACACTAGATTACTGAGTAAAATAACTATGCTTAATGTATTAAACAACAACTTGAGAAACTCTACGAATCTAAAACCGTAAAAAGCAAGATGCAATGAAAAATTACTGAATGAAACCCCAAAATTGGGTAGAAAACTTACAGATTCATAAGAAGAAGAAAGAGATTGACCACGACGAGTTATAGCTTTGAGCAATACTAAAATCGCTTAACTGCATTTTCCAGCAGACTCTCAATCAATTCAAATATCAACACCCATATTTTGTTTCAAAATCACCCCAGATTACTTTAATTGTCTTCTCTGGGATTCACAATAAACCCTAATCATCATCATCTCTTCAAGAACCTTAAATTGATCTTCGTCTGGATCAATTCGAAATGGGTGAAACTGAGACTGTGAGATTAATCGAGAGAGATAGAGAGAGAGAGAGAGAGAGAGAGAGGCAGTGAAGAATCCATAAAACGGGAGGTGGTGATGGTGGTAGCAGGAGAGGTACACGAAGTTCATGGACATAGGTTTCATCATGATCTGCAGTCGTTCACTCAAGCTTGTGGATTATCTCTTCCCAACTTCAACATCAATGATGCTGCCCCCAAGTACATGCAGTCCCCTGCATTTTTATACTTTGGTGTTGTCAAGGAACGAATTCCTACCTGCTATAACTTAACTGAGCGAGATAACATTCTATAGCAGTGCAATAGAGTTGAACATGCGATGGACTTTCTCAAAGCCATCCCAATTAGTGGACTTAATCAGACAGTTGGGCCAAGACAGTTCAGTTCTTTGCATGTATCGGCTAGGCACCCCATTCTTTTCCAAAGAAAGTCAGTGTCCCAGTTGTAATCGTACCATGGATATCTTTGGAGATCATGCAGTACACTGCGCTAAGGATGTGGGTCCCAAGTTTAGGCATGATATGGTTAGAGATGTCTTAGCGGATATATGTTATAAAGATGGTGTGACTGCGAGGAAGGAACTATCTTTGGGTTTTTTGTCGGATACTGAAAATGGTTTGAAACCAGCTGATATTCTTGTGTATAATTGGGAAGATGGGAAGGATGTATGCTTCGATGTCACGGGTGTGTCTCCCTTCACAAGTGCTAGTACTCGCAATTTTATACCGGGTCATGCTATTTCTGCGGCTCTCACTCGTAAATGCACTAAATATCTAGACAAATGTGTGACTCATGGGTACGGTTTTGGCGCTTTGGCTTTCTCTACATTAGGCGAACTCGAGTCGACACTATCTCTTTTCTGAAACGATTAAGAAATTGCTTTGTTAGTCATGATGCCAACCATAAGATTGGTGGTTCTCTCTTGCATAGGCTAGGCATTGTTATTCAAAAAGGCATGAGAGCGCAGATTGTCGCTAGACTCCCAGCTAACCATGTGTAAATACTTTTCGGTTTTTCTATAATTACATATTATATTTTATAAATCTAAAACTGGTGAAGTTGATAATCTGCTGCAAGTGCTTGAAGGGTTCGCAACTTCAATCCACAATTGTATAGAGGAGGATGATCGAAATTGGGGCTTTGGCCAAGAGTTTACTGTGGAAAACTGTTACACTTCAATGGATGTGGATGGTTTTATTTCATTTCCTCATAAACAAATTTGGAATCCGAAAATACCATTGAAGGTTTCATTTTTAGTTTGGACACTCTGTCATAATGGAGCTCCACCTTGGATAAGCTTCATAAGGCATGTCTAGTTAACTCCGATCAATGCTTGTTCTGTTCTAGAGATCAAGAGACCCATGGACATTTGTTTCTCCATTGTGATGAGACAAGAAAGATCTGGAAGTATTTTTTGGATAGTTTTAGGGTAAGTTGAGTTTTTGCTGACAATATTAAGTCTAATATATGGGGATGGTCCAATAAGGAAAGCAATAAGATGATAAAGAAGATTTGGTGGATGCTACCGTTTGCTATTATGTGGACAGTTTGGACGGAGCGCAACAACATGCTTTACAACAATAGGAAAATAAACTTAAATCAACCGGTGGTTTCTGTCAAATGTAATATGTTCCACAGGTCTATTCATTCTAAGTCATTCGAAGGGTTTTCTCTCAGTACTTTTATTTGTAATTGGGGCGCCGTTGTTGGTTACAATTAGCTCAGCTTTCTATAAACATTTCATCAGTTTGATGAGTTTTAATTTTTAATAGATTTTGCCCTTTCTCTTTCAAAAAATAAAATAAAATAGTTGTGCAAACCGTTTGTAAGAAAAAAATGAAGCTAGTTTAGTTTAGGTGAACAAAAGGCCCAACAAAATATTATGCTAGTGGGCTTGACTGGTGAACCAGAAAAAGCAAAGGAGTCGCGGTGAGCGACCAAAGTCCAGTGCGTTAAGGAGGGAAAATGTTCTAAATCATGCTGTTTTTTTTTTTTTGAAGAAGAAGAAGATTAAGATAATCATGCTGTTAAGTCAATAATCAATGGTACCGACATCACTTATTAATTTTCACGGGATTGAAGATGTCAACCCAAATCCTTATTCAAGCATTTTCGAATCTTCATTACCTCACCTAACCACTAATAATTATATGAGTTTGAAGTTGTCAAACCAAATACTCTAATCAACCATTTTGAGTCTTCACCTAGCCAATATATAAACACGTCCAAAGTACGAGACACTGATATTTATTATCCTTCTATAAAAATATACCTAGTCGAAATATACACATACATCATCGTCGACAAGAAGTGGAAAAAATCTCAAGTCTAAATACAAAACAAGTAGTTGTTGGGGAGTTTAAAGTTGGTGTGGTTCTTGATCTGAAGAGGAATTGACAAAAATGACAATCGAATAATAAAGGTGAGCACATTTTTTATTATTGATATAACTACAAATTATTTATACTATTTTTTTTTTTATAATTATATTGTTATTTATTTTATTTTTTTAATTAAAATGGTATATAACCAAAAATTTGAAAGTGAAGAGTTTTAATTTTTAAGAAATTAATTATCAAATACATTTCATATACTATAATAGGGATATAATAAAAAAAAATCCAAAAATAAGGTGAAAAACAGATTCTTTACTGCTTGTACATCCAAAATAACCTTACTCATGTTGATCCTATCTGAAGGTAACTTGGAAGAACATTCAACTCCAATTTGAATTATTTTTCAGAATTCAAGGTTTGTCGCATTTTATCTCTTGCTATATTTCTTCATTTAACTCTTTGCGGACACATCGCTATATTTCTTCTTTCCTTTGCGGACACATCGTAACTTATAGTTTCATCATTATTATGAACTTCTCCTAATTCCGACAGCAAGCGTGAATCAGCAATCTCTTCAATGCGCTCTGGCAACATATGCATCTTGGAGAAGTTATGGATGTCTAAACCATCTTTGAACATGTCATCAGTTGGTCGCTTTCCTGTAAACATTTCTAGCAAAAGGATCCCATAACTATACACGTCACCTTCTGTAGACGCTGCACCACCCATTCCATATTCTGCATAACCAAGAACGAAATACAATTCACATCAAGTAATTAAACTATAACAATATTTGTTGATAGTTTTCTTACCAGGAGAAATATAACCTATGGATCCCTTTATTGCAATTGAACTTGTTGCGTCTTGTTCATTCAGATGCCGAGAATAACTGGAAGGATTAGAAAGGAACTTAGACAAGCCAAAGTCACCCACATGGGCAACTAAATCATCATCGAGAAGGACATTGCTTGGCTTCAGATCACAATGAATAATGGGGGATTGACACTCATGGTGAAGATAATTTAGTGCAGAAGCAACATCGACCACAATGTTCAATCTTCTTTCCAGGGTCAAATTTTTCGGTTGCAGTTGGTCGTCACTGTCTACGCTACTTGCATCTGAGTGCAACCAATTATCCAGATTCCCATTAGCCATGAACTCAAAAACCAGAGCTTTGAAAGAATTACCTTGAAAATCAATACTCGAGCAACAAGTTACAATCTTAAGTAAATTTCTATGTCGAATTTCTCTAAGGGTATCACATTCGGCCATGAAACTCTTGGTTGCACCTTTTTGCTGAAGTTGTATAACCTTAACTGCAACAGGTTTTGATTCATCCTGACTAAGAATTCCCTTATATACAGACCCAAAACTTCCCACACCAAGCAAATTGGTAGAACGATTAAATCCATTGGTAGCTTTAAGAAGCTCGTTGTAAGAAATTCCCATGTACTGATTACCAACATCTAAAGCCGTCAAATGTGGTTTTGTTTCTGACTTCTTTCTCCAATAAAGAGTGAGCAAAAACATGACTGAAATTAGAAATAAAACCACAATAACTATTATTATGATAATTTTGACATGCCTTTTCTTTCTTGAGACGTTGCAATTCGACAGCTTCAAGTCAGGTATTCCGCCACAAAGTTTACTATTCCCATCAACTGAGAATGCACTTATATTCATAAAAACTCCATTTCTTGGCACCACGCCCTCTAGATTATTATATGATAGGTTTAATTTACTGAGCGTTAGATTCTCTAAGCCTTCCGGTATTATACCAGACAAGTTATTGCGGGAGAGGCTTAAACTTTCAAGACCTCTTAAGAAAGTAATAGCCGGAGGAATGTTTCCTTGAAAGTAGTTACCATCCAAGAAAAGACCTGTTAAGCTTAAACACTCGCCTATGCTACTTGGGATTTGACCAGATAATTTGTTTTCAGAAAGGTCCAATATCCCAAGGTTTTTCAAGTTGCCAACTTCCACTGGCAGTGGACCAGTGAGTGAGTTATTACCCAAGTTGAGAAACCTTGATAAAGAGGAAAGCTCAAGAACTTGTTTTGGGATACTACCAGTTAATCTATTGCTCGAGATGACCAAGCTCTGCAGGGATTCACAATTTCCAATACTAGGAGGAATTGAATCTGTTAAGCTATTAAAAGATAAAGTGAGTTCGATCAGTCTTGTTAAGTTACCGAAAGAAGAAGGTATTGACCCCGACAATTTGTTTCTCCGAAGATCTAAAATACCCAAATTTTGAAGGTTCCCAATGCCTGGAGGAATCCCACCTGCGAGCAGGTTGCCAGCCAAAACGAGCGATCTCAAGCCTACAAGATCCTGAATACCTGCAGGAATACTTCCATATATCTGATTTTCTGCTAAATGTAATGTATCCAGGTTTGTTGTCAGATTGCCTATAGAGCTAGGTAGCATGCCACCGAAATTGTTGACGCCAAGAAATATAACTTTCAAACTAGTAGAATTGATCAGAGAATTTAAGAAGTCCAGATCATTAGCTTGGCCACTTCCAAGATCATTTTCTCCTAAATTTAACCTTATAAGATTATTAAAATGGCCAAGGTTATAAGGTACCGATCCAACAAAATTATTTTGGTACAACTGTAAAACTTTAAGGCTGGATGAATTGGAAAATGAATTAGGAATGATTCCAGTGAAACTGTTTCCTGAAACTGAGAAAGAGGTTATATTTGGCAGGGTGAGACCAATATCAAAAGGAATAGTCCCATGGAGTTGATTGAACATCAATGAAAAAACTTCCAGTGATGAGATATTGTAGAGTGAACAAGGGACAATACCTGACAAATTGTTGGAAGTAATATCAAGAAATTTTAATCTTGTTAGTTGGCTTAAAGTGTTTGGAATTCTTCTATCCAAATTATTATAACCAAGACCAAGATGAGTAAGAGATGTTGAAATGTTACCCAATGAAGTCGGAATCTCTCCAGAAAAATTATTATCCTGGAGCCACAACACTTTGACATTAGATAAGTGGCCTATTTCATCTGGAATGCTACCCACAAGATTGTTCTGAGAAATATCAACGTGTATGAGATTGGAGCAACCAGAAATATTGATCGGAATTTCTCCATCCAAGATATTACCCGAAAGATTTAGGTGTTTTAACCGAAAAAGACGACCAATTTGTTGTGGGATTTCTTTGTTTAAATTGTTGCTGCTAAGGATGAGATCAGTAAGAAAGCTAAGGTTTCCTATGTGAGGAGATATGGAACCTACCAAACTTTTGGATTGAAGTTCTAATCTACTGACTCTATTAGGATGACGACGACTACATGTAACTCCTTTCCACTTGCAAAAATGAAGAGAATCATTGTTGTTGTTCCACGAACTCAGTGCTCCGATTGGATCTTCAGTTATCTCCTTCTTAAATGCAACTAGCGCGAGCCGGTCATTTGATTTGGCACGATTGATGACAATTAGGCAATTAACAGAAACGGACATACACGAGATGATGAGAATAAGGCTGCGTAATAAGAGTACTACACTGAAGTTGAGATATAGCTGTTGGTGTAACAATTTCATCTCCATAACATGAACGGATATTGAGTGCTTTGAATTTGAAATTCCGTTTTTTTTTTCTTAAAAAATGTATATAAAAAAATCTCAACTTAGTTGGGTCTTATAGTATACACACATCCACCAAAAGAAGAGCATTAAATTAGAACGCGAAATTGGGGATATAAAAAGGAATTGGGGATATAAGAAAATGACAAAAAAATGGATCCAGATATCAATTCGGTGTCACCCCTTATCTAAGTATTTTTTTAAATCCTAATCTACCCCTCACTAATCAGGTTTAGTGGTTAATAATAATTAGTAAAAAATCTTAAGTATTTGTTAAATGATTAGTGTGTATTTGTATTTGGGTGAATGAGATGAGAGTAGAAAGATGGAAATTTTTTTTGAGAGGGAACTTTTTTTGGTGAAAGTGGAGGATGATTATGAAGAGAGAATTGCTGCTAAGAGGTTGAAAATTTGATTTTTTTTTCTTTGAATCCACCATTGTTGCATTTGAAATAGCTCGGTGCCGGCATTGTATTCAACCTAAAAAACCATGCCGGCATTTGTTGGAAATTTTCATAAATGTTTGCCACTATCCGGGGGGTCCGGGCTCGTAACAAAATTTTCTGGTTTTGATCTTCAAAACCTATTTATTTTGGTTTTAATTAGTCCCACCTGCACGATCGGTTAATTCTCGAACATGCCTGTACCTATGCCGGGATAGTATGTTGCTTAAATTTCTATGCTTGGCACATGATGAAAAGTATCCAGAAACTTCAATTTTTTTTTCACTTGACTACCTAAGCATTGATAGATTTCTATCGAGCATGCCGGCACTTAGTTACTGCATTGAATGTTAGTTACCAAGCATGCAAAAGCACCATTTTCCCTAGATGGTTCTTCACCAATTCCTAGGCATGGTCTTCATCACTTCCGCGATGTAAAAAAATTATTTCGACATGGTCTTCATCACTACTCTAGCATGGTCTTCATCACTTTCGGCATGGTCTTCATCTATACCTGCATGGTCTTCATCACTACCGGCATGGTCTTCATCACTTCCGGCATGGTCTTCATCTATACCGGCATGGTCTTCATCACTTCCGGCATGGTCTTCATCTATACCGGCATGGTCTTCATCACTTCCGAATGTAAAAGAAAAAAAATTGTTTTCAAAGTGAGGAGACAGAGAAGGAGAAGAAAATTTGAAAGGGAGTGGGGAAAATTTCGAATTTGAAAGGGAGTGGGGAGTAACAAAGCCCCTAACCCTAAAAGAGATTAATAAGAAGTGAAGATGGAAATGGGGATATGATTTTGTTTTTTGATTTTAAGTTTTTTGATTTTTATTTTGAGGGAAAGGTATTTTAATATTTTTGCCCCCCAAAACACCTCTTAACAGACCCATTTGGTTGGGAGAAGTAATACATATCCCCAATTCCTTTTTATATCCCAAATTTCGCGTTCTTAAATTATGATCCATCATTGACTTAGGGTAGCCACTTGAAAGTGCTTGAGCAGCACAACTACCACCATTGAATTCGCGGCAATCACTAACATTCATTTCTAGGGGGAGAAATAATCGAGATAAATCCCTAAAAGGTGTACAAAGGGCGGCAAAATTGAAGGGTCTCAACTGTACTAATGAAAAGAAAGACGTACGTACCGATATATCATAGCTGCTCAACTGCTCGATTGAGAACGACATTTGCTTGAAATAATATCTTACTTTCTTGGCTCCTTCATTCTCGTGGAGCTTTCTACTTTGAATTGGGTTCAACAGAAGTAATTTATTTTGGTGTGCCCATGGGTGCTCCGTGGTTGCTAAAGCTTCACCATTAATTAGTATCCCACTCAACCACATTCAGATTGATCAGCAAGTACAAACCGGATGAGAAAACTGTCTTTGTAATAACAAATTACGAAAATTATAGACTTACCTTGAGTTGAACGATAACCCACAGCAAAGTCTGTCATCTCTCAACTTTATCGCTTCCCTCCACAGAAGAAAAAAAATGTTATTAATAGTAAAAGCAATATATTTTCAGCTGAATTTCACTATTTGGCATATATGCACCCATTATGGGTATGCCAAACTGCCAAACTCATATGCCAATATGTTTTTCCTGGCATATAGGCATACACGACAGAGTTTCCAGCGAGCGATAGAGTCTCGGTCGCTCGATGGTCAAACAATCGTTCGATGGTCATTCACTCAACAACGACAGTCAAGCTATCGCTCGATACTATGATAATCGCTCATCGAGATCTTCATCCAACGGCTAATATTTCCCCCTCTATAAATACCTAATTTTAATCTCATTTCAACTCACACCAGAATTTCTTAATCTCTTAAGAATTTCTCAATCTCTCTAGAATTTCTTAATCTCCAATTCTTTTCATCACTCTTCCAATTCCTTAGAGAGCATGGCCGATAATATGAATCTGGCTGAGTGCATGGCAAACCACTGTATTAGGAGAAGTCAAATTAGGAGATGTCAAGTGAGGCGAAACCTAAAATTCAAAACTGCAGAAGATGAATGTATTTGCAGGAATTATATTGATTTGACAATGGAGCCAGTATTTGATCACCAACTATTGTGGGAAAGGATTTTTTTTTAAATTTCAAGAACAAACAATGAACCTACGTGGTCGTAGTGTTTGATTTGGTTCGGCCGCCGGTATAATTAAGAAGGAAGTTACTAGGTATTTTGCTTTACTTCAAATGTAGAAGGTCCAACCTTGAGAAGTGATGAAACCACGGTGGAATTTCAGGAAAGGTGTCGTGTGGAATATCGTCGCATCTACGGGCAAAAATTCCATTTTGAAAGTTGTTTCGAGGTTTTAAGATATTTGCCCCAATATTGTCCAACATTTGTGTTGTAATTTCTCAATTGTCCACTTTTTAAAGTTTTAATATTTGTTTAAAATTTTTAAAGTATTAATATTTTTAATATTTGTTTAAGTTTAAATATTTGTAATACTTTTAATGTTTAAGAATATAATTAATATTAATTTTCAACAATATTCAAATTTACAAATACATTAAACTACACAAAATTAAAAACTTCAATATAATTAAAATAGTCATTTTACAAGACATAAAACTAGACAATAATTGGAAAGACTCTAAAAAAAAAAAAAAATTGTGTTCTTCATCTTCTTCATTTCAAAACTTTCAATGCGCCATTAATATCAAATTTTATCTTCTTCTTGGCTTCAAATTTGTTTTGCCTTGATTTTCCTTTCCTTTAACCTTCTTGGCCTTCTCTTTAGTTGCGGTTTTGACTTCTTAAGAACATTGAAAATTAATTTCTTTAAATCTATCACATATCTTCTCAACGAGACTAACGTGTCTTCTCTGTACACCTTCAAGTAATATAAAAATCAAGTTGTGTTAAAATCAAGTTGGGTTAATTGTGCCATTTGGATAAAATAGAAGAAATAAATTAGATTGAGAAGAAGAGAATAATAGAAGAAGAGAAATTTTTTGTGTAAAAAATTTGGGGTAAGTGTTGAGTTTGAAAGTTACCTATTTATAGCGATGAAGAAATAGCCGTTAACGCTAGAGTGAATATCGCTGGCGAAATTATGAATATTGCCAGCGATATTCACTTTATCGATGTCGATATTGTCAATATCGCTCGCTAGGGATTCGATCGCTCAGCGGTTTCCCCATAGTGGCGCAAATGGTTTGGCATGCCAGGTGGCATGCCAAACACCATTTTTTTGGCATGTGCATAGGAAGAGGCCGTAGAGTTGTTCAAACCGTTTGTCAGAAAAAGAAGAAATCTGTTTTGAGGCGTACCAAATTTATTTTAAGGCATATTCAATGCTTACCCTAACTAGGGACCAGGGTAGGTTGATAAGGGGTGAATAAAAGGCCCAACAGAATATTATGCTAGTGGGCTTGACTAGTGAACCAGAAAAAGCAAAGGAGGAGTGAGGCGGTGAGCGACCAAAGTCCAGAGCATTGCATTATTTTAGTCACAAAATTGGTCAAAAAACCAAAATCAATAATTCCTGGGTGAAAAAGACACTTAGGTTTTGATACTGTTTAAATAGACAAAAATTTAAAAATAGGCAGGATGTAACCAGTTTCATCTGGCCCAGTTTCAAATATTTTTTTCTTATTTTTATTTTACACAGATGCATCCAGATCCTTTATTTTTTTAAGTATAAGCTATGAATCCACATCCTTGCTATTTTTTTTTTTGGCTATTTCACCCGTACTTTTTTTTTACTTGTCCATTTGAACCGTGTTTTAAATTTTTTTGGACAAATGACCCATTTTCTCTATTGTAGTAGCATGGATTTTTAACGGGAGAGAATCCAGTGAATTCAAGAAAGAAACAACTAAATAACACTAGAATGATGTAAGATTAAGGAGGGAAAATGTTCTATAACATGCATGCTGTTAAGTCAATAATCAATGGTACCGACAGCACTTATTAATTTTCACGGGATTGAAGATGTCAACCCAAATCCTTATTCAAGCATTTTCGAATCTTCATTACCTCACCTAACCACTAATAATTATATGAGTTTGAAGATGTCAAACCAAATACTCTAATCAACCATTTTGAGTGTTCACCTAGCCAATATATAAACACGTCCAAAGTACGAGACACTGATATTTATTATCCTTCTATAAAAATATACCTAGTCGAAATATACACTACAACATCGTCGACAAGAAGTGGAAAAATCTCAAGTCCAAATCAAAATTATCCTCCATCTATTTGTTTTGAGATAGCTTCTGTACTTCCGCGATAGATGAAATTATTATCTGCGAATTGGTGATCGAAGTCATCATTAGATTAGTTGTGATTTTTGCTGATAGCAGGGGAGGTATGAAGGAACTAATTAGTCATAATTATTATCATCAACTGTTCTTGTTCTTCTTTGTTATTCATTTGTTAGGAGGAGATAATGGATTAGTGGTAATGGGTCAAAATTCAAAACAAGTAGTTGAGGAGTTTAAAGTTGGTGTGGTTCTTGATCTCAACATGTCTGTGGCAAAGGTGTGGTTGACTTCCATGAACATGGCTCTTTCTGATTTTTATGCAACTACTCCTCATAAGAGAAGGTTGGTTTTCCATGTAAGGGATTCTAACAGAGATGTTCTCGATGCTTCCTCTGCAGGTAAACTCACTATCCCTAGCTCTCTAGATAATTATGAATACCTCTTCCTTAATTTTTTATTTTATTTTTTTTTGACTCAAAAAGGTCAATATATTAAGAAATAATTTTCTTTTTCTCATGGATATATAACACAACATAAGAATATATGTAGAGTTAAAAAACCTTGGTAAAATATTATTAGGCTTTCTCTGGCAATTCTCATGAAGTGAAGAATCGGTGAACATGCCGTTTACGACCCGGAATACTTTACTAGTCTGCATTCCCATGGTGCTATATTTAGTTGTCACGGCTGGATTGCTCTTAAACTCCCTTAGAAGAGCATGCACCTTTAAGTCTTCCGAGATGCTATAATAGAGATGCACGTAAATGGTAGTGAATTTGACAACTTAGAAATGTATGCTCGTTGTGTTGTTATGCACTTGAGGGCGTACGTGGTAGCATGACTCTTCTAGCTCTTTATCTTAACATCTCATATATCTTCATTTTAGCATCATAGGTGCTAATATAAGATATATACTTTCAGTTGATATAGAATCTAATAATTTTGTAATTCTGTCATGATGCATATGACAACTACTTCTTATTTATTTTTATCGCTTGCATATGACAGCTATAGATTTGATAAAAAATGTTGAAGTCCAAGCGATCATAGGTCCCATGTCATCGGCACAAGCTATTCACATGGTTCTTATTGGAAGTCGATCTCAAGTTCCTATTATTTCTTTCAGTGCAACAAGTCCTTCTATTTCTCTTTCTCAAAATCCTTATTTCATTCGTACAACACTAGAAGATTCAGCTCAAGTAAATGCCATTGCTGCTGTTGTCAAGGTTTTTGGATGGAGAACAGTTGTACCTCTTTATGAAGACACCGAATATGGACATGGTATCATTCCATATTTAGTTGACGCGCTTCAAAATATCAACACTAGAGTTCCTTATAGGAGTGTCTTCCCCGTTTCAGCTTCTGACGATCGAATTGTCCAAGAACTTCACAACTTAAGGACAATGCAAACAAGGGTATTCATTCTGCATATGGTCTCACCACTAGGGTTACGTATATTGAAGAAAGCTAAACAAATTGGTATGATGAGCGAAGGGTACTCTTGGATTGTTACGGAAGGCCTAGGCTCTCATTTGAGTTCATTCAATTTTTCGGTTATCGATTCAATGCAAGGAGTAATAGCTGTAAGGCCATATATTCCTACGTCCAAAGAGCTTAGCTCATTTGGAGTGAAATGGAAAAGAAAATTTCAGAAAGAGAACCCAGATATTGAACGGAATTTGGATATATTAGGTATATGGGCATATGATACAGTTTGGGCACTGGCAAGAGAAGTTGAGAAACTTAAAAGCGCCAATCCTCGATTCAGTAAGGGAAACACAGCGTCTTTAAACTCGAGCGATGTTGCAAAACTAGGTGTTTCTCAAATAGGGCCTGAACTTTTGCAAGGAATTTCCAATATGAAATTTAAAGGCCTAAGTGGGGACTTTCATCTCGTTGATAGGCAACTGCAATCCAAAACCTTTCAAATACTCAATGTCGTTGGAACTGGGGCAAGAGAAGTTGGAATTTGGACACTTTCAAATGGAATCATAAAGGATATAAGCTTAGTTGAGACTACCAAAAGCACATACTTGACAACAAACAAAGACAATTTACGCCCTATCATATGGCCTGGAGATACTACGGAGATTCCTAAAGGTTGGGAAATTCCAACAAATGATAAAAGGTTAAGAATTGGAGTTCCAGTAAAAAAGGGTTTCAATGAATTTGTGAAGGTAGAAAAGAATTCTGGTACTTATTCGGGATATGAAGTCACGGGTTATTGCATAGAGGTGTTTGATGCTGCATTAGATAAGTTGCCATATGTTGTTCTCTATGATCTCATTCCTTTTCAGAATAGCGATGGAAAAACTGGAAGTTATGACGATCTTGTGTACCAAGTGAATGTTCAGGTTAGTATTGCAAATACGGAATCCAAATAGACCAATGTTTTCCAAATATTGCAATGAAGTTATCTTACTTAGCAATTAATATTATTGTTTTGTCACGTAATCTTAATTTTGTCACGTAATCTTAACAGAAGTTTGATGCCGTAGTTGGAGATGTTACTATTACAGCCAATCGATCAGAGATAGTGGATTTTACGTTACCCTATGCCGAAGGAGGGGTATCAATGGTTGTGCGGGTAAAAAAAGATATGAGCAAGGATACTTGGATAATCCTCAAGCCATTGGAGTGGAAGCTCTGGGTAACAACTGGGGCTTTCTTTTTAATCATTGGCGCTGTGATTTGGATTCTCGAGCACAGAGTAAATAGGGAGTTTAGAGGAGGGCCTCATCCATTGTATCAGTGGGGCACCATTCTTTCTTTCTCCTTCTCAACGCTTGTCTTCGCACAGAGTAAGGTTACTTTACTTTTCCTAGCTACATACATCGCTCTGTAGGTATAGCTCTAATAGTTTCCACATTTGTTTATCTTGCAGAGGAGAGAGTGTTAAGCACTTTGGGTAGATTTGTAATTGGAATTTGGTTTTTTGTTGTGCTAATTCTCACACAAAGTTATACAGCTAATTTGACATCCATGTTAACAATTCAACGATCCGATCCAACCTACAATGATATTAATGAACTTATCAAGTACGGGTACCATGTGGGTTATCAGGAAGGTTCGTTTGTGTTTGGAATGTTAAAGCAGAAGGGTTTTGCTGAGTCCAATCTGAAAATATACAGGTCTCCTGAAGAATTTGATGAAGCCTTCTCGAAAGGAACAAGTAAAGGTGGTATTGATGCTGCTTTCGAGGAGCTCCCATATATTGAACTCCTCCTTGCATCATATTGCGATAAATACATGATGGTTGGAGAAATCTATCAAAATGATGGACTTGGTTTTGTAAGTATCTATTCTCATATGCGTCTCCCCTATTCCTATTAATTTATCGCAGATGTCATTGTAGTACACTGCCAAAGTGTTTAAAAATCGTCGGCATGCACCTAATGCCATTAATCATGGCCTGGAATTTATAGTTTGGAACTTACATGAACTCTTTTTGTTCCCAGGTTTTCCCAAAAGGTTCTCCCTTAGGTCCTGATATCTCAAGAAAAATCTTGAGCATAAGAGAAGAAGGTAAAACGCAAAAGCTTAAACAAGCTTCGTTCAAGAGCAAAATATCATGTTCTAACAAGGACGCCTTCGCTTCATCAAATAGTCTTACTCTTAGTAGTTTTTGGGTCCTTTTCCTCATTACAGGACTCTGTGCAGCATTTTCCATAATTGTGTTCTTAATTGTTTTCTTACGCGAAAACAAACATATCTTGGATGATTCAAATTCTACAACTAGGGAGAAAATCATCGATTTGATTGAAAAGTTCTACGAATATGACGAGAATCGTATGATCACATATTTCGAATGCAATCCTGCATGCAACGAGGAAAATAAAGCCGTCGTCAATGGAGATCAGCATGCAGCAGAAACTGTAGATACTGGAGATTCACCTCCAAGGATTGACAATTCTCCATCAATAGCAAGTTTCGGAACTGTTACCCCGCAGAATGACAACTTCAATACAGCTAGAAGAAACTCTACAACATTGAATGCTGATTATGATATTGAATATTTTACAGCAACATCAGAAGGTGATGCAGATTTCGAAAATTCTACACCACGAGATAGTGATTCAGTATCAGGCGTTAGAACCTCAACTTTACACAATTTAATGACACAGGGCGTTGGTTTACAAGGTCATAGGGAATTTGAGGAATATTAATTAATCACTAGATTTTTAGCTATCAGTATATCTTAGAAATTTAATATTGTTAGAGCACTACTTCCTCGAACTCGCAAGTCTTTGCTATCTCAAACTTGTTTGTCAAGTTTAGTTGCCAAAACTATAAGTCTTGATTTCTAGTCTACTTATAGCTAAGTCTCGGACTAGGATAGAAAGTATAGTTGAGCTCTAGACTCCACGACGTTCATCATGCAAAGACGAAGAACTACCCAATTTGAGGCAACAAAGGGTGGGGTCAACAAAAGAAATCTTACATATGTGGGGTATTTCGTATAATAAATAGTATCAGGGACCTATACATGATTTATATAAAAATACAAGGTCATAATTAGTGGTGTTAACCAGGATTTAGATGGTTTTGTACTAGTTGTTTTCCAATTTTTTATTGAATAACACTTTGGACCAGGCTAAACTAAATGTGATTTAGGAAATCAAAATTTTAATTAATTGTTGAAGTGTATTCGTACTAACTGTTAGAGCATTGTTAGGTCGAACTCGCATGCGTTGCTATCTCAAGCATGTTTGTCAATGTTAGTGATCAAAACTATAAGTCTTGATTTCTAGTCTACTATAGCTAAGTCTCGGACTAGGATAGAAAGTGTAGTTGAGCTCAAGCACTCCATGGCAATCATCATACAAGACGAAGGACTACTCAAGGAACTGGTGGAACTTCATCGACTAAAAGGTATGTGGAGACTTGAACTTATCTATCACTCAAAAGTCTATCTACTCTATCTCCTATCTTGAGACAAAAGTCGTATTGCTATATAGACTTCAATTATACACATTTTCTATTTCGATCCGAGTTTATCTCGCTTATCTATATCTCGAAATATGTGTTGGTACGCTTTCGTTTTGGCCAAGTTCATCTTTACAAGTGACGAAAGTCATGTTGATTATTTCAATATCTTGAAAATCGCTTTGATGAAAAATAGTGTGTGAATAACCTCAATTTAACATCCTCTAAGAATGTTTCAATGATTGAAATGAGAGTTTAGAATATATAACCTTGAATGGATATAAACATTGTATGTGAACTCGTACTTGTGTAAGTCCAAAATCCTTGAACTAAAGTACGCGTACTTTTCTTGGTTTAGGATGTCCGGAAGCTAAGTCCGCGGACCCGTGCGCGTGCTGCCGGAAGTTCACATCCTGTGAATTTCCGCTGGAGTTTGTGAAATGAAAACAAACTCAATTCGGGTACTTAAGCATGCGTACAAGTATGCATACTTGAGTAGGTTATTTTCCAAAAAACTGTTTATTCGTGAACTAAGAGATATATAAACTAAGGAATGTATATTTGCAAACCGTGGCTATAATGTTCATGAATCGATTCGAGTGAATCAAAATAGTTTTTGCTTCGATTGTGTCTTGTATACCTCTATGAGATCTAAGCAACTGAGCAACTCTCTAACTAGTTCTTTCGAGTCATTTGAACTAGTTATGGTGAAGATGAATAAGATTGATATGAAAGTGCTCATATGGCTAACCATTGGTTAACTACTGTTGAACCAACTAGGTGTACACATTTAGGTACGGTTACACAAACCTAAATAAACGTGCATTTCATTTGTGTATAACAAGCTAAGTTCGATCTAACCAGGTTTTCATATTAGCTTGAATCTAATCAGGTTTTCATCAATGGTGAATATTGAATGCTTTGTTACCAAGGTAACTTAGATACAAAACCTTGATTTGGAGACTATATAAAGGAGAACTCTAGAACATTGGGATTGTCAAGCCAGAGTCGATTCTCCTGTGTGATACTAGTTGCATAAGCTAGAGTCGATTCTCCTTTAACCTTAGGTTTCTACCGAAGACCCCGTAGGTTAACGACTTGAAGACTTCATTGGGATTGTCAAGCCAGACCCAACTATTTTCTTTGTAGTTGCGTGATCTGATCTTGATGTTTCTATCGTGATTGAGTGCAATCGTAAGATTGGCTTGAGATTAATTTCTCCGATAGGAAAGATAGAAAAGTAGTCACAAATATCTTCGTCTCATCGTTTGTGATTCCACAATATCTTGTTTCGCTAGTCGATTAAGATTATTGTGAGGTGATTGATATTTCTAGGATGTTCTTCGGGAATATAAGTCCTAAGATATCAATTGGTTCTTGTTCACCTTGATTTATCAAAAGACGGAACAAAACTCGTAGGTATTTCTCGGGGAGAAAGATTTATCTATTCCTGCAGACATTTCTGTGTGATACAGACTTGTTTATTAAAGTCTTCGACTTTGGGTCGTAGCAACTCTTAGTTGTGGGTGAGATCAACTAAAGGAATCAAGTTCGTAGTATCCTGGCTGGGATCGGGGACGTAAGGAGCGCAATCAGTACCTTGGATCAGTGTGAGATTGATTTGGGTTCAACTACAAATCCGGATAGAAGTTAGTTTGTAGCAGGCTAGTGTCTCGTAAATCGGCTTAATACAATGTGTGTTCAACTGGACTAGGTCCCGTGGTTTTTCTCGCATTTGCGGTTTCCTCGTTAACAAAGCTTCGATGTCTGTGTTATTTCTTTTCTGCATTATATTTTGTTATATAATTGAAATATCACAGGTTGTACGTTGAATCGATCAATTGGAAAATCCAACCTTTGGTTGTTAATTGAAATTATTGATCCTTGAACATTGGTCTTTGGTACCGTTCAAGTTAATTTCTCTTGTATTCAATTAGACTAGCAGATTTCTATTTGCTTGAGTAAGTATTGAATCGAGAAATTGAGATATAACTCTTTGATATACTTTTTATTAAGATTGAGTCTGATTGTCTAGCTCTTAAAAGTATATTGGAGTTAGTCCATACAGATTGCTAAGCAAAATATTGGGTGAGGTTGTTGTAGCCCCACTTTTTCAAATATCATGCTTGTTAATTTATTGATTTCAGACGTGCAATATAATTTTTTTAATTATTCAAATAATACTATAATACTAACTTTTAGTCTTTCACTCCTTTAACAAAGGTCAAGTCAATTGTGCTTTGTGGTTCCTATTGTGGTATTTCCATTCATATTTCTTCTTCAAAAAATCAAATCAAAAAAAAAAAAGTCAAATTTTGTAATCCCTTAAATATTGCGATATTTGATTTGATCTATCATGCTTATTTTTCTTTTTGGATGTTAATTTGGAAACTAATCAGCACTTTGCAACCTCATACTACTTGCAGGGTAAGATGCAGCTATATATCCAGCATGCCAATCCAAGTAAATTTCCGAAAATGCTTAGAGTTCCATATATAATATGAAATGGCACGTCCATACGGGAGCAATATTAAAAAAGCCCGTCCCTGTCTGAACCATAACAACTGTATAATACTAATATTATGGATTAACTAGTGCTTCGTCGTTTTACAGAAAACATGGTGCATGCACTTACAAAATTTTAATGTACCAAAAGAGGTAAAGAGAATCCTGTGTAGAAATTCCTTAAGTACTATTATAGTCATTTTATGAAGACAAACACAGTACTCAATCGATCTGGCTAATTCGTTCGAGTAAATAAAGATCTAACATTTAATGAAACTAACACGAAAACAAAATGCAAAATATGACTTATGGATACTTTAGTAATTGGGTAATAACCTTTTTTTTATTTTTTAATTAAAGCTCACGAGGATATTTTATTAATAAAAAGTATAGAAAACAGAATAATTGAGTAATAACTAATTACTAACTATTTATGAAAACGTTTTATCTTAACAAGAATATTTGAAAAGACGAGGGTACCCAAATATACCACAATCTTAAACTTTTCCACCTATAAGTCCTCTTACCGAAAGTGATTGTCTATGGACTGAGTCGAGACAATACAACGAATCGGTATTCACACTTTTTATGATCGTCTATGGATACGAGATCGATACAATACAACAATCAAAGTGTGATTACTTGATAATAGGTTCAGACTTAACCAAACTCTATAGGATCACTATCAAGTAATACAGAGTTAGCATTTGTGTAATTTACTTTAAATTATAATAATAACAATTATAATTGCGGAAAAATAAATGGCACAACAAGATTTTGTTAACGAGGAAACCACAAATGCAAAAAAAAACCGGGACCTAGTCCAGAATTGAACACTCTCAGAATTAAGCCGCTATACAAAATCAAACAAACTTTGTATAGTTGAGACCAAGCAACTAAACCTATAGTTCACCTAGTTTCTTCAGTATCCCTGCGCTTCCGACATTTAATAAGTGCACGCACTAGAATAATTCTTTTGGATCGTATTCCAAACAGTAAAGGAACAACAAATCTGTTCGGTAACAACTTTATTCAATCTCAGTGATACGAGTTAGACAAAGGCTTGTGCTTAATCCAATAAACTCCTTCGGGTTTAGATCAATCTATCCAACAACTATCAAAGTAGCAGAGTTTTGATTATGCAATCAATAATAGGATCTACCAAGATACTAAATATTGATGCCGATCTATGCAACTAATCAATCAAATCTATCAAAGATAACTCGATTATAGTTGGATCCCAGCCGATCAAGTTTTGTGCACACCAAAGATTATGAACCCAAATCAGAAATCTTCTTTGTCTTCAAAATCTTCTTAAATCTTCAATAAACACCTGCACACAATAACTTGAATCTCTTGTGATCAATCACGCACAGAACGGAGTCTGTTAACAATAGATTATCACAAGACGTCTTTAGATATACAAACAATTCTAAAGATCACGTCGACACTTCGATCTAGTTTGAGTGAATCTTATATCAGAAGAGAATATTCTCAAGAATAAACAAACTAGGTGCAATCAAAGTTCAACAACCGTTAGTCAATCAAATCAAATCGAAAATTAATAATACTGCAATTATCTAGTTTCCCAGCAACGGTACTCGTAGAGCTTCTTGATCCCACAGAAGTCTTTAAACGAGCGGTCGTAAGAGATTCGCCTAATTAGGGTACTTTCCTCTCCGAATATATGGCTCCACCAGTAACAACACAACAAGGTAGTTTTGCTGGCTCTTAAGATAGTTTGCTTGAAATGCAAACTTTGGTATTTATATACCAAGGAAGTTTGGACACCAAGGAATTTCCAAAACCGGAAATATTCTCAAGATATGCAATACAAGTTATGTAAGCCCGTCCAAATGGACGGGCTAGTTCTTAATATAGTTTCGTAGCGGTTGTGTTCCTTTAATTATAATTGCAAATTCCAAACTACCTCCGAAACATGAATGTAAAAATATTTAAGAACTAAAAGTAGAACAATTTAATCAAATAATGAATCTTTAGTTAACTATTTAACTTATGATAGATGAAACGGGAAGTAAACATCTAATCTCTCCGTGTTTGTACTAACCCGTAACCAATATGGGATCTTGAAAACCATTATGTTGTGAAGTACAGTTCACAGCTTTTCTTGGGCTCTTCCTACAAATAAATTTAGCAGTGACGCAAGTTTATAATCGTGGTACAAATGAACCCTCAATAAACTATTTAGTTACCAAAAACTAATATGAATTGTACTAAAAATAACATTATTATCCTTTTGTATGTCTCACAGGGTCACAATACTGAAAGAGGGTACCTATTACTGATTGTGCCTTCTCATCAAGGGATAGAACTTTTATCAATCCCGTCCAGTTACAATCATGATTAAGTTTGAAATATTTTCCATCCAAATCAATTGAAAGGATATCTGAAACAATTTACCTTATAACTGCCTTTGGAAACTTTTACTGACACTTCTTTTTGTTGAAATACGTTTCATCCTAATTAATTGAAAGGGTTTCGTCAGTCTGGACATGCCCATTATGCTTCTCTTGTAATGGTGAGGTTTTTTTATCGTAATTATGAAAGAAATTTTTTTCGAAAATGATTTCTTCTCACCTTATTTTCTAGATCTTCCGACTGTCTAACATGAAAAAAACTTCCCACACGCTAGAAACTGTCAAACAAAAATAAATTATTATAAAATCTCCCAAAATCTCAACTACAGGATTTTCATCCACGCCCAGAAGTGTTACGTATTTTGAACGACTGATTTTTACTTTGTTAAGTAAGATAATCTATTAACGTATATTACATTCTAAATCATGAAAATCATCACGAAAATGAAGAGTACAGTGAGTTAAATACCTGTGTTCCCGCACCATATACTAATACTAAACACCTTACCACTTGGCTCTTCTTCTTCGACCAAACACCCCACACCCCATGTAACTCTTGTGGAAAACTATGATCTACATTTCCTTAGCCATTAAACAATTTTACAACTGGTGTCTTTTCTGAAGCATTCATATCCATGCTTCTTTTCTAAAAATATATGTGGTCGTGGAAACATGAGATTGGATGTCATTGTTCTAATTTATGTCGTCTTTGATAGACATAGCAATGCATATATTTCACCCCGACGTAATCTTATTCACATCTTTAAACTGCGGGGTAAATGTCAAAAAACAATGGTACTCCATAATCGGACTTCATTAAGAATGGCGGGAGATGAGAAAACAATAGTCGAAAGAGACAGTAAAACTATTACTGAGTGAACGTTTAAACTTGTGTTTAGTGGAAATCAATGGAATGACAGACTAAGATTCCATTAAAAATAAAATATTTTAGAGTTGTTTGTTGAAAATTCTGAATTGTTAAAAGAAAAACAGCAAAATCAACATACGTAAACATTAGTAGGCGGCCATTGACAAACCCAAACAATTATGAGTATTTAGGCTAAAAGTGTGAATCCCTAAAACCAACCCATATAAATTAAGATCTGTTCACAGATTATAACCCTATTATGCCCAAGCAAAAGAGAGCACATTAATTCCATTGGTGAATAATCACACAAAATGACAGATCCTATATTCAGAAATTTGGTCATATTTTACTGAAATAGTAAAGTAAGTATATCTTGAGCTTATAAATTCAACCCTTAAAAAGAAAACTCTGGACAGGAGACTTACCTCAACATACTTCCGGAACTAAATGTACTTGGTAGTAAAATCAATATATTAACAGGTCACACATATTGGTTCATAAGTTAATCAAAATTTGTCTTCCCTCCTTTTGAACCAAAACATGATTAAGCACCTTTCTATTCGCAGTAATTAACCACCTGCAAATAAATTCAAATAAAAATGAGACACAAATCAATACTAATTGCTTTGAAGTGAGTGATCGACTTCTACGTGTACATACCTTAATTATACAACCCATCATAGGAGGTTGACCAAACTTGTTATGTCTCCATGTAGACCAAACATGTCCCGTCAAATTGAGTAAACCATCAATACATGGAAAACCATTTTGTGAAAAACAATTAACCCAAATCGATTTTATTGACTTACGGAATCTGATCACTAATGAGACTTACAAATAATGTAGTGCACCTGATCTGATTTCATTTGGGGTTTTCGTCAATCAAATAGACACTTACAACTGGTGTACATGTTGCATATCAAGCGCCACTGATCCTTCCACTGAATGGATACAAAGAGAAGAAGTAAGCTTTTCTAACAAAAAAAAATGCAAATTCTGATCAAAATACAAAAATAAAATAAAATGCAAATTATGGTGGTTTCGTCAATCAAATGGACACTTAGAACTGGTGCACATGTTGCATATCAGGCACCACTGATCCTTCCACCGAATGTATACAAAGAGAAGAAGTAATCTTTACTAACAACAAAAAAACAAAGAAAATTATGCGCAAACTACGTCCTAGTTATGATGCAATTACTCCCATTTAACTCAAGCGAACTCGAAATTAATATCAACGATTAAAAAATAAGTCGAATAGAATATATATTTTAGACCTATTATTAAGAAAAAAATACCAGATAAAATATATTGGATAAGGCTTTCTGACTTCTGAGTCTGTACAACTATCATGATAGAAGAACCATTCTCTCTTTGGCAACTCATCGAACAGCCGGGGATCATCTTTCTTGTTTCCTCTTTAGTCTCCCATCGAATAGTTTTGCCAAAAAATATCAATACATCATGATATTGTCAATCGATCATATACGTAGTTTATCATTTACTCTTAAATATCAGTTTATCGCTCAAAAACAAACACACGAAACCAAAAAATGGATCGGAAACTGACCAAAATGGTTGGCTAAAGGATTTATTGTGTATGTAATGGACGGAGATGCCAGTTCGAATTATAGGATTCCAAAGTCTTGCGACGTTTCAAACGGTAGGTATTAAAATCTCTTACAAACTCTCATGGATATATTTAGTTTCTTCCCAAACTGTTCGAAAACATTGTGTCCATTCAAGTGGCGGAGGCGTCGTTTGCAAAGGGCGATTGGTGACGTGGCTTCTTAATTTCGCAGTATTGTTGAGGTTGAATGTGGTATCGACACGTCAGCATCAAAATTCTCCTTTATATAAAGAAGTATTGATATTTCCAAATTCGGTTTTCATTATTCCTAGAAATGCTCTGTCCAATATTAACTGAAATCCTACTAGAAAATCTCCAATTAGTAAATGCACATTACCAATTTTTATTTTCTAGAGATATGCATTTTAATTTATGGTAATTAAAAGCATATAAAATTAACAACCTTAATTAAAAGATTCTCAACTTATTTCGGTGCGTGATCTCCTTGAGTTATTAAGGAACATCTTTGAACTATAAAAGATAAGAGTTACTGAACATGTTCAAAGTATGTCGACATCTTATTTCTTTGTAAATCCTTTTTCATATTTACAATCTTGGAACCGATTATACCACACTTCCAAACAAGTTTAGAACTGGTTCATCTGATTTCTAAGAACTATGTGATTGATCAAATCAACACACTAATCATGGGTTTACGGTTCTACCAAACACAAGGATCGGTTCTACCTTAATATGGTTACTGGGACCGGTTACATCAGTTACCATATTGGTCACGTCAATTATCAGGACTGGTTACTATATTCTCATGGTATTACTTGTGATCGGTCACACCAGTTACTAGGATCGGTTACACCAATTACTAGGAACGGTTACACTAATTACAAGGATCGATTACACATTCTTTTATGATAGGTCACACCAATTACTAGGATCGGCCACACCAATTACAAATATCGATCATACCATCTTAGGTGATTACTTAGGATCGGTTACACTAATGAAAATCATACCACTACATAAGTCAGGCATTGTGACTAGTTTTACCAAGATACATAACAAGTTATGATCGGTTCTACTAACTCACACATATTGGTAATCCAAAGATATGCAATGAATAACAATACCAATAAGCCTAGCGATTTCCCTTTCGATTCATAAAACAAGTTGATGAATGTACTTCCTTTAAACGAATATAAACATTGTTTCTTAGGACGAAATCTTCACCCATACCCATACACATAATCACAATATCATTCATACGATTATGTCGATGTCTTATAGTCATTCACAGGTTCGCAGTTATGTTTTCAATATAGCACGACTTGAAAGATACTTTGGGAATGAAACAGTTCAAGTCAAAATATTACTAACCTCAAGAGGAAGGATGATGTGGTCGATGTAGCTTGTTACTTTTTCACATTCTTCAAGTCTTCGATTAATACTTGTATGTCTCATTATCCTAATCTTTCTAGCCTAACCTATACGAAGTTGTCTCTAGTATATAATCAAGCGACTTTTTAATTGAGTTTTGATTCACTAAAATATGACAATCAAACTTGACATACCAACGCTTGGTGGGTTCAACCGAGCTATGCTCTAATAATATTCGCATGTCACTTATACAAGGCAGAGTATAGGTAGTGTTCCTATTATAGTCGGAGCATGTAGTACATGTACTCCCCAATAACTACTCCAAAAATAAAAAAGAGATAGGTGTCAAAACATGATATCCCATAACCCTTGTTTTGATTATTGAAACTCTAATACTTAACTAGAGATAAAAAGGAGAGGATTTCTAAGAGAAGAGAAGTAAATAAAGTCATGGGGAAGAAATCTTGATTGTTGATTCTCCTCCCATAAAAAAATATTATTGTTATGTTTGATATTTTCCTTTGTATCACCTGGAGATTCATATTCCAATGCAGGTCAGTTTCAAAACCATTGCATTCAATTCTTTCAAACCCAATCTTCATTACTACTTGGATGAAAATCAATAATTTTAATACCTGGATAACAATTATTTATGATATTATCAATCTCTCCATAAACAATTAGGCAACACTTCAAAATAAATATTTACTCAACATTTCTCAAATCTGATATGTTTTTCTTTAGAATTTGTTTATTCCAAAATAGATGTGTACAGGTAAGTTGTACATTTTAGCAGCCTCAAACAATGATTTAGTTTTATGTTCAACAACTAAAAACTGTCATACTAAATACTATGTATGTAATCCTCTTTTGAAGAAATCAGTTTTGTTAAACAACCCACTTGATCTTAGGGTTATTGTCTTCTCGGGTTCGATTTGTGCTTCGATCCAATCTAGATTTGGTTTTTAACAAGATTTTAAAACCATCTTTTCAGAGAATTCCCGACCTAAGATTGGAATTGTGTGCTTCCCAAGTCCTCTTGGACTATTTTGCAGCTAAATATGATACCCTTGATGAGCCACAGTTGGAATGTGTATCTCTGCCTGTCCCTAGCAAAGTCCACTTTGAATTAGATCTTGTGCATGCAACACCTCCAAAATTGCAGGATTTTGTGTTCAAAAACACTTCTGTTGAAAACTTCTGGTTTTGGGGTAACTCGTCTAAATCTGCAGTCTTACTAGAACTCACATGTTATATGTGTAAGACTTTTGATGTTTATGCATGTCATTTTTTGGGTTGATCCTCAACTCGTTAGGTTGTATATATATGGCAAATCATCATTGTATATTCCAGTAGGTAATTATATTTTCTAGCTTTTCATGTATATATGTGCTAATTCAATGTGACATCAGCTGAGTTCCTGTTGGATTCTAGCCATGAATAATGGAGTTCTAAAATTGCTTTCGCTCGACATCTGGTAATCTCTTTCCTTTTCTCTACTCAGCATTGTTCTAATGGTATGTTGTTGTTCAATTATGTTTATCTTTTGAAACATTTAGTACAATGTTTAGTTTAGGTTTGGGGGTGAGGAATAGATGCCTTGATTGTCACAGTGCCTATCATTGAAACTGAACTCTGCCATGTTAAAAAAAAATATGAATAAATTTTTGAGCTCATCTACCTTGATTTTTGGTGTCTGCATATGTAATATCTTAGGATTCTTAATCTATATGATGAGGCACCACTTGATTCTAGCACAATTCACATGTGATAGAAAATTTGCACATGCACGGTCTACCAAGCGTGTATAGCGTCGGTGTTTCATAGGTTAAGTATGCTTCCAATCATCTAGAATACTGAATGATACTTAAATAGCTTGTTCTTTGGTTGGATGGGAAAGAAGTTGGAGGATACATTAAGAAAATCAACCATTGAATTTCATCGGGTGCATCGAGAAGGGCTGCCTCTTGCTAAATGTGTCATGTAATTTATTTATTTTTTCTTTATGTTCATAAGTCAAAAATGTTATGCTATCACATTATTGTTCTGTTCTTGAAGTTATCTCAAAAAGAAAAAAAAGAAAGAAAAAAAAAATCAGAAAAGAAAAAAGAATATGAAAAAAAAGAAAGAAAAGAAACTGAAATGAATTGAAATGAGTTTTTATTTGTCGTTTGTTTCAAATCATTGAGTAGTTTCTCTTTAGTTATGAATGTAAATATGGAGTCAATGTTCCTTTTTGGTATATGTTGTAAATAGTCTTGTAATAAGCAAGAGAGGGTGCACTCCATCGATGTACAACGCTGGTAAGCTGAAATATCACTAACTCTAAAGGTGAACATTCACAATTCTCATAAAGCCGGACAGCTAGCTTGGCTTTGAATTCAATTCTTAGCCTATAAACTATCTCTTAGTAATTGGCAGTCAGAACTTCCTACAATAAATCATTCTCTATACATGTCTAAGTTAGATGCACTTTACACTCTTATCACATGTATTTAGATGTTCCATTGCTAGAATTGTGCCTTTGAAAGCTAGATTGACATATCCAATTGTTGTGAGCTAAAACTGAAATGCAGGGATCACTTTCATGGAATTTGAGCTTATATTTTGTCCTAGAACTTTGTGGGTATGTTCCAAGCAAACCCTCATGAGACTTCAACTCGTCCACTAGGGACACTTAGTGGTTTAAAAGGCTTATTGCATTCGCTAAATGCAATCGAGAGACCACCGACAATGGTATTGGTAGGATTTCTTAGTTTTCTGTTTTACTCGAGGTCGAGAAAAATTCAGGTTTGGGGGTGTGATCGGTGCCTAATAATGCATATTTCTAGGCCATTATGTCGTCTTTTCTCACATCTTAAATGCTTTAATGTATTATGTTAAGTCAAATTATGCATTTTGCGTTTCGGGTATCAATAATCCTTTTTGCTGTAAATATTGATAATTAATGTTTGTTTTCATTCGTAGGAAGATAAAGAGAGTCTGATTGGCATTGCGGGGAGTGAAATGGTACACCAGGAAGCACGGAATCTTTGAGCAGAAGTGCAGACAGCAGTATCAATGGATTGGCGGAGTTGATGGAGAAAAACAAGTGGTGGCAAAGAAGTCAAAGAAAGTTCGAACAATTTGCATGGGACGAAATTCAGAACCCAAATACTATTCACGTTTGGAAAATTATATGGAAAGGAAATCAAGCCCAAGCTCCATTCTTGTATACCAAAACAAGGTATTCATGCTCTACAGCAAGATAAACATTTTTATTACCTTTCCGAAGTACCATCTCCTTCACGAGAAACAAAGTTTATCTATGTGCTTGTCTCCTCTCTCGAACTGTGGAACCCATCCCATCTACTGGATCTTTTCTCCATTTTCTTACGTAGCCGACAACATAATCTCGAGCTCCATTATGGTTTTTCCCAATTTTATCTTTATAAACCTACTTCTCATTCAATTGTCAATCAGTTGTACTACCTCTCTTCACATTAACCTAGCACTAGGTAAGGTGGCTTTATTTGAGTGCAAGAGATAGGAAAAAATCTGATGGGTTGTCACTGCAGATACCATATTGGAAGCAAAAGCACATAAATGAAGACATGGTACTCTGAATTAGTCATGGTGAGTTGTATCTAGTGGTCTAGTACCATTTTGTATTTTTTTTGTTTGATGGGATTGATTAGAATTGTGGAGAAATTGATATAAATTGTGAGGCTTTTGTATTTGGAAAATCAAGCCCGGATTAGCCGGTGTAATCTGCTGTTGTTAGGTTTAGGTTTTATCTCAATTTTACTCATGTTCTAAAATTCTCTGCTAGGGCAGAGATGAAACCATTTTTATAAATAGAATTTTCTTGGTTGATTTACTTGTTCTTCATGGAGTTTTGAATGAATATCATGATTTAATCTCTGAATAATCACAAATTACTTTCACCTTGTATGTGATGCATCCATTGTAGTTAGGATAATTCTTTGTGAAGTGTTCAAGCCTATATAAATTGATTTTGTTCAATCTGTGATTATCTATGCCTTAGAAAGATAGGTAATGCTAGGGATTTGAATTTTTTGCTGAGGTTAAATCATTCATATGTACAAGTGATTATATCACATATTCAAGGTAGTTTTATGCTAGCATCTCTATAGCTCCTT
Organism: Papaver armeniacum; assembly: GCA_023531295.1. Lineage (NCBI taxonomy): Eukaryota > Viridiplantae > Streptophyta > Magnoliopsida > Ranunculales > Papaveraceae > Papaver > Papaver armeniacum. The sequence continues at coordinate 59,414 of JAJJWW010014826.1, read as the reverse complement.
GATTGAAAAGAGAACTAGTATATCAACTAGGGAATTTCTATGCTTTTAGGGGGTGGATTCAAAGCCCAGGTTTATCTTTATATTGTTTTCAAGCTTGCTTATTTAGCATAAAAATCCATCTATTGGTCATTCGACACCCATTTCGGTGAAATTATTACTAGTAAAACCTTAGAGTTTAGCGTCACATAGTTCCAGCTCCCAGTAGGATCGACCTATATTTGTCGTTATCTATGTTTTAGATACCGTGCGCTTGCAGTTTATAATTGTAGGTTTCTAAGCCTACCAGGAATCGGTTAATTACAAAGTGACTCGTATCCTACAATCTGTCAAAAATAAGAAGAAAAAAAACTCTCTCGGGTTCGATAAATGGAGTTCTTATGGAGTTTTGTGTGCTCAAGGCATTATTATACCAAAATTCTTACAACAAAGAAATAATATGATTGGACATGATATGTCCCCACGTTGGAGTGAAGGAAAAGGTGATATAATTGTAGCTCTTGACATCAAAAACAACATTAAAAATACTAGTGACAGTTGAAGTCGTCAATTAAGGGTGATTGTGTTGCCAGAGGAAGTTCAACCTATAGGTGGTGAAAAATGTATTGCATGGTTTGATGGATTTATTGCTTGTATCCATTGCAATGAAAGCTGGTTGAATATTTGGGTAATGCAAAATTATGATATTAATAACATAAAGATTCGCCAACATGGCCTTACAATTGTATCCTGACTATACTTTTCGGCTTTTAGATTTTGATTCTATAAGTCAAAGGGTTGTAACCTTAGAATATTTATATATTGTAGGAACATATATGATATGTATTAAAATACTAGTGTGAATCTCCAAGGTCACAACACATTGAGTTATATAATCAAAATATAAAGGAATAAAAATATTGTCAGAAGTATAACTCCGGTTGTGCATAACAAAGACGACGAATCCGCATTTTATTAGTATCACTATTTTGCATTACCCAATATTCAACTGGGTTTTATCACAATAGACACAAGCAATAGAGCCATTGATCTCTGCAAGATACTTTCTTCAACACCTGCAAGTTGAACTTCCTCTGGAAACATAATCACCCTACATTGACGACTCCAACTGTCACCAGTATCTTCAGTATTATTTTTGATGTCACGAACTACAATTCTATTTCCTTTTCTTTGGTCCGGTATAGGAATCTCATATGACTTCTTTGTTGTAATTTGGCATAGTAACATCACGAGCATACAAAACTTTATAAGACTTTATTTATCCAAATTCGAAAGTATATTTGATATTTTTTCCTTATTGCCAAGTTGTGGGATACGCATCAGTTTGTAACCAATTCCAGATAAAACAAAAATCAAACCCGCAAAAAAATAACTTTGGAATTAAGTGGGTTGGGTAACAAAATTGATTTCTTCAAAAGTGGATTACATGGATAGCATTTGGTATTACAATGTTTAGTTATTTAACATGTAAGACTAAACCATTGTTTGAACCTGCTAAAATATATAACTTATCGTGATTTATTTTGAAAGTAATAAAATCTAAAGAAAAAAAATACCAGATATGAATAATTATGAGTAAAATATTTCGCGTTGAAGTTGTGACGTAATCGTTTACAAAGAGATTGATTAGTACATGAATTAAAAACAAAAATCCTAGATTGAAATTATTGATTTTCATCAAAATAATAATGAAAATTATATTAAAAACAATTAAATGACATTGTTTTCAAACTGACCTGCATTGGAAGATTAATCATCATGTAATATGGAGGAAAACCTCATACATAACGTCAACAAGGAGAATCAATAATCAATCTTCATAGCTTTCTTTGCTTTTCTATGTGAATACCAAATAATGGTTGTACACGTGGCATCCATCCAACACACATGATATGTGATGGAAGAGCGATCCAGTTGCAAGGGAGCCCACGCGATGCACCATCATCCTTGAAGTTACTTTATCCCATATCGAGGAGAGTCAGAACCAAGGGTGTGATATAAGGTGTAGATACTAGCATATGCACGTGGCTGTGTATGCACGTCAGAGGAGGCTGAGAGGTCGACTCAACATTAAATACAACGGTAAAGTGTAATGAGCACGTTTTCTTGTCTCACGTGGAGTCGATGACGTGGCACCCTTTGGCTGAACGAGGTCAGCGGCCAACGAAGGTACAAGATTGACCAAAGACTATCAGATCTCGATGGAGCTAAAGACAACAAAGATTTCCCTAATTAAGAAGGCGTTATAAATAATCAGCATGTTCTCCAAAGAAGGCACATGAAATTACTAAGAGAGAGAACTACGAAGAGCTTATACTTGTGTTGAATACTTAGAGATTGTATTCATGTACTTCTATTTGGCTTGATTGCATTCATCTCATAGCATTTAATAGCTTGTAACCATACTCAAACCTTAATACCAATCACTACTCATTACCCCATGGACGTAGGCGAAAGCCGAACCACGTAATCTCGCATGTTGATTGTTAACTTAGCTGCATTTACTTTATTATAGTTATGGTAGCTAGTAAATCTTCATTATTTATGTTATCTGCTTTATGGATGTTCCTTTTATTACTCACATAATGTCTCTCCTGAGGTGTCTTAATTCTGTAATATAAGGACACCTGAGTAGATTATATTACGTAGACTATCGGAAAAATTAGCAGTCACTGTTTGGTGCTAGAAACAGGCTTATAAGTTTTACATTTTTGGTATTTCATCATTGTTTTTCTTTAAATATTCTTTGTAAGATCTTATCTAAGAGTATGAGAGATAGATATCAATTCCTAGTGAGGAGTTATCTTTCTTTTACGAGTTTTGAAGTCATAATACTCAAAAATCTTGAAAACTCACGGACCTAGAAACTAGTCAAAAAAGTGTGCCCTTAGAAGCATAAGGGTTATTTTCACACATCCTACTTTGCACGATCACATTTCCTCTGGATCTGAGCATCTCTGATTACTAGGGAATCTCAATAGCATTTAAAAGCGTTTTTATTCCAATTTTGTTTCAAAACTAGGAATCTTTGAAAAGCGGCACGTTTTCCAAAACATTTTCATCGTCTTAAATTACTTTTTCATCTAAGGGTCATTTATGAGCTAAGTCCCAATGAATGGACAGTTCTATTAGATTCGAACTCAGGAAAGTTACGGTACTATCTTTGCGGACAAAAACATTAACTTCTATTACAACAAAGGTATAAACAACATACCGTACTTTTCTTTTTTTTTCTACATGCAGGAAGATATTCTTTAAGAAATGGACAAACCAAGTGATATACCATCGATCTCCAGACATGCTGTCACGAGCGGGAGGTCTCAAACCTTGTCATGTACGAACATGAGGATGTTCAAAGCGAAACAGCACGAAGGATATGAGCGAAAGAACCACCTGCTCGTGCAGAAGGAATGGGCCTCCTGCTCGTGCAGAAGGAATGGGACAAACATTAGGAGTTCAACCATTTTATGATATGTCTCTATACCAACTAGGGGTGAGCATTTGGCCCGTAATCCGCGGATTTAACCGGGACCAACCGTTCATTTGCGGATGGATGTCCTGACCGTTCGTTAATGGATTGCATGCGGATGGAATTTCTGAAATCCAACGGATTACGGATCGGGCCTGTATGCAACATTGAAAATCCGTTGGACATCCATATCCGTTAAATTAAGGGCATTTATATAGTTCTAGAAAATACTACGATCATTTAGAAAATTTTAAGATGTTTGCTTGGGGTGTTGTACATGGCATTTTTATAATTGTATACATATATAGGATATGTAGGTTTTATAAGGAGTCATTTGTGTTAGCTTTATTTTCTTTACTATAAATTTTAACTAAAACAAATCCATTGGATTATCCGCATCCAATTCGTCCATCCGTGCATCCACTGGATGCAAATCGGTTGGATATGGATTGGGTGCGGATGCGGATGCAAATTTGAAATCCGTAGTGCAATGGATTTGATACGGATGAGGCGAAAACCGGTCCATACCGGCCCATGCTCACCCCTAATACCAACCAGCCGTCGTTACGAAGCCTGCTGTTGCTAACGAAAGTCGTGTACCACCCATCTCCAACAACATAGGCGGGTTGGGAAACCTAACACCATTGGTGTACCGTGATGCCCCGATCATAGAGGTTGCGGGAGAGGGTTCCCAGAATCCTATCAACATCACACCTCAAGATGATGCCATACTTGCAATGATCAGGAGGCAATTTCAGCGATGTACAAGTTGAAGGATCCCGTGCACCACCTATTCAGTGAAGGCATAATCAAGAGGAAATTTCAGGAACTAACAGAAGACACCTTCTTCCCCACAGACCACACCCTGTCAAAGGGGAAAGGCCGTCAAGAAACGATCACACTGAGGTTGACCTCAGTTATTAACCAACGCAATCGTATTACACAAAGGCATTGTCCAAGGGATCTAGCAAAGTCGAAATGGTAATGGAACAATTGGTCTTGTAATAAGGTTCATAGAGATACCAATCATGCTGCATATATTATAGCCAAACATGGTATCAATATAAGTAGCATGGAAGAATGGGGTCAATACCCTCCTCATTGGATTAAAAACATTGTCCAAGCAGATTTATCTGCTTCTTTATATTAATTATCAATGAATGTATTCTTTCTTATTAAAAAAAATAGTTCTTGGACGATCTCACAAATCAATATCCAAGATCAGGTTTCTCTAAATGATTTTTTTGGGGTCATTAGCTTAAGGATGCGAGAGATCATGAGTGTGTGAAATTGTCCAATATTGTAGTTTGGTGCCTTTGGAAAGCAAGAAATAAATTAGTTTTTGAGAATACATAAGTGAATGAATGGAGAATACTTCGTAAAGCTACGGATTTGTACAATGAATATAAGGTGAATCTGCAGACCACTACTGTCAATGCTAATGAAGTAGTCGTTATATCTTCTTCTTGGATAGCGCCTCCTCTGGGTTGTTTAAAGTTAATGTCGATGGAGCTACCGGAAGGTATGCAATTGATGCTGGTGTTGTTGTTAGAGACGAACATGGGAATATGGTGGCATGCCAGGGATTTTATGAAGGTGATTGGGCGGGTACAGAACAAGAACAAGCATTGGAAGCTGAAGCTCAAGGTTTTCTATAAGGATTCCAATTGGCCAAGTCTCTTAATCTCTCGGAAGTGATTTTAGAAGGCGACTTACAATTGATAGTAGACTTCACTAATGAAATAACTAGCATTGCGAATCCTACAAACCGAGACAGTATCGTAACTGTCGTCCTTCCCTGTGCAGTTTTTATTTAAACTAACCCTTACTTAGGGTTTTAAAAATAATAAATGTCCAAAAGTCCAAAAATAAAGAAAAAGTCCAAAAATAAAAGATTACAAAAATAATTACCTAATTACAGTTTCTAAAAAAATAAAAATAATAATTACACTATATACAAAATTTTCTTCTTCACTCCGTTCGGATCTCTCTTTTCTTTCTTATTTTGGCTTTGCTTTTCTTTTCAAAGACTTTCTCTTTTCTTTCGCTCCACTCCAAATCGAAAGCAAACAAAATACCAAAACGTGTAAAAAAGAACAAAAATAATAAAAATAAAAATAAAACCTAAAAACAAATCTATACACAAGTCCGCGTCGGCGGCGCCAAAATTGATCGAATTTAGGATAGTGGTAAGTAGAGTTGTCGTTCACTCGGACTTGTTGAAATCAATTTTAGGATTTAATAAACTAAAATAAAACAAAAATATATACAAATATTGTCACAAGATGAAGAGAGTTACTGGGATTCAGGATTCCGCCAAACTCATAACAAAAGGTTCAAATATTAATTCTTTTAACAATTATAGCTCAACAAATAAAAACATGGACTCTTATTTTTGCCAAGGTTGATTCTCAAAATATTAGTTATAAATCATAAGCATGGGACATCAAACATTTAAGCAAGCATGACCCATCTAATAAAATAATAACTAATTTAATCAAATCATAATTCAATTTTTAATTAGTGCAAAAGTCATAAAAAGAATTAATTAAAATTACCCATGTATGAAATTCGTCTTCCTCCGTCGTCCCAGTAATGGGGTCTAGCTCATCATGTTGGAAACACGCTCAAAATCCATTTTTATTGCTCAAAGGAGGTATACAAATGATGAAATGGAGAAAAACTATTAAAAACCGGGTTTGTAACAAATATATTTGTTACAAACCGAACTGTTACAGAGTACGATAAGAATGGATTGTCGTTGTCACTGTAGAAGAAACGACTGCTCCATGTGCGTCTTATGTTCTTCAGAAATTAACGACTTCCGCTGGTAGTCTTTTTTTCTTCAGCTGCAGCAGAGATGATGATTCTGCAACTCGACTTTATGAGCTCCGTAATGCTATAAACTGTCCCCAAACTCTCCATCCCTCCTTTCTGTGATCCCAGAAGCATATATATACCCATTTGGACCGAGAATAAATCCCTTAAACTCCATATGATCTCGGCAATCAATAAAACATATTTTCTTTTACTCCCATGCAAGATACGGGATTTTTCTTCCCTTTCATATCTCTGCTCGCGAAAATCTTCAACTGACACACTCCCAATTCACTGAAACACGTTCCAGAATGAGTAGACAACGCTGTAGACTCGCTCCAACCTTTCAAAACAGAATCCCGAGCACACCTCCATCTCTTTACTGCTTCACTTCAACACGGGTCTTCTAGCCAAATTCAATCGAAACAAAGCCCCATACCAAGCCTGTTAGGCTCAGTCAAGTCATCCCAAGCAATCTCAGCCATTGAGTCTCTCCAAAATGCCTTCAATTCTCGAACCAAAATTCTGCATGTGAGAAAATAAGTTTTCCCGCCAAAACTGGATTTTGAAACGATGAAGAAGGTCAGCCCTTATCCAACAGCTGGGGGTGTGAATATCAATTGGATGCCCCTTAGTAATTGGGTTACCCCTTATCCAAAGTGGGAGTCCGAATATCAAATGTCCTCCGGGGGTGTTCCGAGCAACTTTTCGAGCCGAATTTTCCAACAATTTTTATTTCCAAAAATACCTACAAACACACAAAACACCATAATAAGGACAAAAACGAGTACCAACAATACGAAACATTGAGGACAAATTAGACACATAAATGCGTCCATCAGAGGACCAGTTAGTTTGGATATGAGCTATTGTGAATACATGGTTGTCAATAGGGTGGAGAAGACTCTACAACTAATGGACAAGATACAAAAGTTGCAAGACCCCCAGTGTGAACTCCTTATGTTGCGTAACTGCACTGGGGTCTCAAGATTGTATTTCACACATCGCACAACCAGTCTCATGGATATACATGTCGCTTCTTCTCTTTTCGATAAACATCTCTTATAATATTTGAGACAAATTATTATTGGAGATGGGGCTGGTTTTGGTTTGGCACAGCAGCGCATCAAACATGGTGGTTTAGGTGTCTATACCATGGCAGATACAAGTAAATACTGTTACCGAGCTTCTATTGCCAAAACTCAGCACCTGCAGAATACAATCTTGAAACTTCCAAGTTCCTCAGATTTAAGCCCAAGATTTGATCATGCTTTACAGTTATTTACTCAAGCTTGTGGGTTATCTGGTTCTTGTTTCAACATCAATGACACTGCCCTGCATCATATGAAGTCATTGGAAGTAATCTAAGAACATGCCATGGATTTCCTAAAAGCTTCAAGCCATGGATGTTCTTTCTTGTTACTTAGCCATAAGCATGTTCTTTCTTGTTACTGGAACTCAACTTTAATGGAGGTTTTTGTTTTCAGAGAAAAATTCGGTTACGTCGAAGAAAAAAAGGTCCAAGCCGAACTCATAGTTCGGTTACGTCACAAAAGTTCGGTTACATTGTAAAAAAAATTTCCTAACCGAACTTTTCTCTGAAAAACCCGCATATTGAGTTCGGTTACGTCGCAATTTTTTTTCCTAGACGAACTCCTAGTTCAGTTACGTCGCAGTTTTCTTCTCCTAACCGAACTTTTCTCTGAAAGAAAAAACTCCATTAAAGCTGAGTTCGGCTACCTGTGTTTTCAAAAATATTAGCCGAACTAGACTTGCAGATGAGTTCGGCTACCTGTTCTTCAGATTTCGTAACCGAACTTTTTTAACCAAACCAAAATTAATTTGTAAATTGTTCATTTTTAGGAATGTTTTGGCCAATTCAAGCACCGTTAACTAAATTTGAAATTTCCATGAGTACCCAAAACATCATACTCTTGTTGTGGCTCTTAAAGAAAAAGATCTTAACTTTTTTTCTTCCAAAACCCTCATTTTCATTATCACCTTCATCTTCATCTACTCCCTCTCAATAATTCTTCTTTGAGGTGGTCGGTGGTGGTGGTGGTCGGTGGTGATGGGAGTAGATGAGAGGGAGTTATATATAGAGGTGGCGGTTAAACAAAATCACCACCACCACCGACCACCATCACCACCACCGCCATCTACTCCCTCTCACTAATCCCTCAATAAGCCAATTCAATCCCACTAATCATTAATTAACTCACTAATTATTACACTAATTTAATCACCAAGGGCAAGTTTGATATTAAAAAAAAACTTAGATAAGGGGTGACTCATTATAACTTCTAATATCCATCCAAAAAAAATGGAGAGTAGTCCCCCGCCATTTTTGAGTAGTCCCCAAAAAACGGTTCTTTTTAAGTTTGCTCATATCCATGTTTAAATTTAGGCTTAAGTGCCATACAAAATAGTGACTAAGCCCATCTAGCTTGTCAAACCCCTCGATTTCTGGTTCCACAAATGCAAATAGAGATATAATATTTAGACCAATAATCATATTCGAAATGTATAATACAGATAGTGTAACTGGAGTGTTAGAAAAACATAAAGATACTCATTTTGTTTCTCAACCCAATGACCTTGACATTTCCGTTCTACTATACAAATGCTATCTTGCATGACTTTGTGAGATTTTCCGCTCAAACGGTTTCTAAGACGTTGGATAATCAGATAAACGGTTGGCCTCGCATTCGGTCCATGACCCACCATAAAGGGATTAAGGCTTCCAGACCAAGATTTAAAATGTGGGACATAGTGATCTAATGATTTAGAAGCCGTTTCAGCGAAACGGTATCCCACAAAGTCGTGTCGGATAACTTTTCCATCACAGTAAATCAGATTTTCATGCTGCTTAGATTTTTCTCTTGGTCTTGGTGTGGCTTCATCTCTTGTTTATGGCCAAGAGAAGCCCTTCCATATAGGGCGGGCGGGCTGTAAACTGGTCCATGTCCGAATCTAACACGCTAGATTGGTTTAGGATGGAACATAGAGAACTAGAACTAGAACTAGACAGGGGTACTTCTGGTGAAATGGTGAGCATTTCTGTTAGCTCTCCACTGATTTGGAAACATCTGATTTATCGTGTTCGTTACTTTCCGGGTCTTTTTCCGCATCCATGAAGACATTAGATGACGATTAGGGCATCACTCTCCAGAATGATTCTCTTGAAATTTAAATCATTAGCAATCCGAATGCCAAGAAGTAAGGCTCTGGCTTCAATCTCTAATGGGTTTGAAGCTTGGAGGGACATGGCAGCGCTAGCTTGGTGAATCCCATTTTCGTCAATTGCAATAGCAGCAGTTGATTTTGATGATATCAGCTGAATTGAGATTATCAGTTGACCTAGGAATTGCCTGCTCAACTGAGTTCTGGATGGAGAAGAAACTGGTATAGGTAATTTCTTCCCTTATTATCAACAGACCTTCTTATTTTCAGAAATTTCCTATTTTCCCCCAACTGAATTCAGTGATTTTCCAGGTCTGGAGGGTTGTTTATGTCTTGGGTTATTTTCATGGAGAAATTGAAAGCAAATATGGCACTAGAAAAAGAGATCCTGGACCATTCCAATCTATGGGTAGGGAATGTTGATGAAGTTACCGATGGATGTGAACTCTTGGTGGAAGTTGTTTGCAGAATTTTGACAAAGGAAAAAGTTGATGCTCTTTCATTGAGCAGCTTTTGGAAAGACTTTGAGCTAAATTCATCACTCCAGGTGAAGGTCCAGACCAGTTTAATATATAGAAAGAGCTCATTGATTCAATTGTTTAGACTGGTGGTTAGTTAAGTCGCTAACAGTCTTCATGTTTGCAGGAGCAGATTGCAGGCATTGTGGCTTGAAGTCAGCAGTTGTAGGGATCCAAGTTGATATTGCTTCCATCTCCAACGAACCAACAGGTAAGTTTAGCCATATGGTGTCCAACTGATATCATTGCTTTCCAAGTGGAAGAAGTACTCCTTTCAGTTGTAGTTGCAGTTTAAAAATTGGTGCTCTATAGGCTTATTTTGTCTAAACATCACTGGGTAAATTATTTTCGAGACAACCCTTCTAGACTGACTGTAGAAAACTCTTCACAAACCGATATTCATGTTTTAAAGATTTACTAACCTGAATTATACTGATGCAATTGATCAAGTTGAAACAAGTCCACAAAATTATCCAAATATCAAATGTGGAGAACTCGGTTCGGTAGAGTTTTTTATCCTTTATTGAACTGCCCTAGATTTGGGATCCAATCCTCATTCAAGCATAATATTTTATGGTTAGGGATGTTATTAGCAAGAATGTCAATGATATAGACAGCACTTATGTTCAGGAATTGAAGATGTCAACCAAAATCCTCAGTCAAGAATTTTGACTCTTCATAACTTAAGGAATCACTAATTATATGAGATTGAAAATGTCAACTTAAATACTCAAATCAAGCATTTTGAGTGTTCATTACTTCACCTGGCCATATATAAACACGTCCAAAGTACTAGACTCTTGTTCTGGAATCGTTCTTTCAAATTCTATTATCCTTTTATAAATATATATAACTAGTCAAATATACATCTCATTGACAAGAAGGGGGAAGTCTAAGTTCATATTTTCCTGCATATACTCCCTCTGTCCCTAATTAGATGAGCTACTTGTAGTTTGCACAAATTTTAAGGCAAGGAGGAAAGTGGAGTATATTTAAGTATTTTTTACAATTATACCCTTATGGGCAATAATTAGTAAAATTTAGAAACCATTTATCTCTTAAACTATACCACGGTTTTTTATAAACTTTATACCGTTGAAAAACATTTTAAAACACTTACGCAACAAATATAAACATGACTATCAAATTATACATATTTCTTATAGGAAAAATAATCAATTAAAAGGGTAGTTTTAGAAATATCCCTTTGGTTAGTGAAATAGCTCATCTATTTGTGGACAAAACTAAAAACCAAGTAGCTCATCTAATTAGGGACGGAGGGAGTAATTGTTTTAAGATAGTGTGCATACTTCTGCAATTGGTGACATTGTTATCTGCGAATTGGTGAAGTTGACTATTGTGATTCTTGCTGATAGGGGAGGTGTGATGGAACTAAGTCATAATTCTCATCAACTCAGTGCTATTACCACTCACCTATTGTTGTTCTTATTTGCTATTCATTTGTTAGGAAATCATGAATTAGTGGTAATGGGTCAAAACACATCACAAGTAGTTGAGGAGTTTAAAGTAGGTGTGATTCTTGATCTAAATATATCTGTGGCGAAGGTGTGGTTGACTTCCATGAACATGGCTCTCTCTGACTTTTATGCAACTACTTCTCATAAAAGAAGATTGGTTTTCCATGTAAGGGATTCTAACAGAGATGTTCTTGATGCATCCTCCGCAGGTAAACTCACTCTCCCTAGCTGTGTAGATAAATCGATATTGCTATATTTTGTAGTCTGTCTCCAGTTGCTCTTATACTGGATAGAAAAATTATATTTGATGAGATCCATATACATTCATAATTAAAAAATCCTAAAGATACAATTCTGTACTACTTGTGATGCCTTTCTGAACCCAAAATATCAAGACAGATTTATCTCTTTGAAACGGGAGAAAAATTTAACGTATATATGTCAATAAAAAATTAGAATACAGTAATAATTATGAATTCATGAGTTAGATCTTCAACTGTATTTTAAGAGTTCTCCTGATTTTGAAATTCACTGTATTCTCACTTTTTATTTTAACATCTCATAAAATTCTACCTATTCCCAGCATAGCAGCAGGTGTTAATATAATATATGTTCACTTGTATATGCGTATGACAGCTATAGATTTGATAAAGAATGTTGAAGTCCAAGCGATCATTGGTCCCATGGCATCAGCACAAGCTATTCACATGGTTCCTCTTGGAAGTCGATCTCAAGTTCCGGTTATTTCTTTCAGTGCAACAAGTCCTTCTATTTCCCTTTCTCAAAATCCTTATTTCATTCGTACAACACTGGAAGATTCAGCTCAAGTAAATGCCATTGCTGCTGTTGTGAAGGCTTTTGGATGGAGAACAGTTGTACCTCTTTATGAAGACACCGAATATGGACATGGTATCATTCCATATTTAGTTGACGCGCTTCAAAGTGTCAATACCAGAGTTCCGTATAGGAGTGTATTCCCTGTTTCAGCTTCTGACGATCGAATTGTTCAAGAACTTCATAACTTAGAGACAATGCAAACAAGGGTATTCATTCTGCATATGACCTCACCACTAGGATTACGTATTTTCGAGAAAGCTAAAAAGATTGGTATGATGAGCAAAGGGTACTCATGGATTGTTACCGAAGGCTTAGGCTCTGATTTGAGTTCATTCAATTCTTCGGCTATTGACACAATGCAAGGAGTAATAGCTATAAGGCCATATATTCCTATGTCCAAAGAGCGTAGCTCATTTGAAGTGCAATGGAAAAGAAAGTTTCAGAAAGAGAACCCAGATATTGACTGGAATTTGGATATTTTAGGTATATGGGCATATGATACGGTTTCAGCCTTGGCAAGTGCAGTTGAGAAACTTGAAAGCACCAGTCATCGGTTCAGCAAGCAAAAACCAACTTTGAACACAAGTGATGTTACAAGATTAGGTGTTTCTCAAATAGGTCCTGAACTTTTACAAGGAATTTCCAATATCAATTTTAAAGGCCTGAGCGGGGAATTTCATGTCGTTGATAGGCAACTGCAATCCAAAATCTTTCAAATACTCAATGTTGTAGGAAGTGGGGCTAGAGAAATTGGAATTTGGACACCTTCGGATGGAATCATAAGGGATATAAGCTTAGTTGAGACTACTAAAAGCACATACTTGACATCAAATAAAGACAGTTTACGCCCTATCATATGGCCTGGAGATACTATGGACATTCCTAAAGGTTGGGTAACTCCAACGAATGAGAATAGGTTAAGAATTGGAGTTCCAGTAAAAGAAGGTTTTAATGAATTTGTGAAGGTACAAAATAATTCTGGCAGTTATACGGGATATGAAGTCACTGGTTACTGCATAGATGTGTTTAAAGCTGCAGTAGATGAGCTGCCATATGCTGTTCCCTATGATCTCATTCCTTTTCAGGATAGCGAAGGTAAAGCTGGAAGTTACGATGATCTTGTGTACCAAGTGAATGCTCAGGTTAGTACTGTAATGCAGAATCCAACATAGACCTATCTTTTCCTAATATTGTCGTAAAATTATCTTACTTACCGATTAAATATTGTTGTATTCTTAACAGAAATATGACGCGGCGGTTGGGGATATTACTATTACAGCCAGTCGATCAGAGTTAGTTGATTTTACGTTGCCATATGCCGAAGGAGGGGTATCAATGGTTGTGTTAGTGAAAAAAGATATGAGCAAGGATACATGGATATTCCTCAAGCCATTGGAGTGGAAGCTCTGGGTAACAACTGGGGCTTTCTTTTTTATCATTGGTGCTGTAATTTGGATTCTCGAACACAGAGTAAATAGGGAGTTCAGAGGAGGGCCTCATCCATTGTATCAGTGGGGCACCATGCTTTCTTTCTCCTTCTCAACGCTTGTCTTCGCACAGAGTAATATTACATCACTTTTCCTAGCTAATACATGACTTTGTAGTTCTAATAGTTTCTAAAAGCTTGGTGTTTCAATCATCTTGCAGAGGAAAGAGTGCTAAGCTCTTTGGGTAGATTTGTAATTGCAATATGGCTTTTTGTTGTGCTAATTATCACACAAAGTTATACAGCAAATTTGACATCCATGTTAACGATTCAACGATCTGATCCAACCTACACTGATGCTATAGAACTTAGGGATCGTCGGTACAATGTGGGTTATCAGGAAGGTTCGTTTGTGTTTGGAATGTTAAAAGGGATGGGTTTTCATGAGTCCAACCTTATAATCTTCAAGTCTCCTAAAGATTTTGACAATGCTTTCTCGAAAGGGACAATTGTTGCTGCTTTTGAGGAGCTCCCGTACATTGAACTCCTCCTTGCAGAATATTGCAATAAATACATGATGGTCGGAGAAATCTATCAATATGATGGACTTGGTTTTGTAAGTCTTTACTTCTCTTTTCAACAATTCCTATAGGTTTAATATGTCACTGTAGTACAGTGGTGAAGTGTTTGAAACTCGTCAGCATGCACCTATTGTGATGCATAGTGATGTTCCACTTATACCCTTGCTAATATCTTTCTCTCTTTTGCCCCCTTTCTTTGGCTTTATTTCTTGTTTATCCTTCACTTTTACTATATGTTTTGAAACCCTAGCTCTACTCCCCTCATGTTTTGTTTTAAGAGAGACTTGGTTAGAACCCTTGTTTTCCTTTTCCTTCAATCTTTCTCTTTGAGTTGAGTTGATGTGAGGAGATGCCTCAATAAACTTGTAGCTTCCAATTAATTTTGGGTAGAAGTTGTAAGTATTATAGAGAAGAACTTTGATATTTGTTTCTTCCTTATTCTAAGGGTAGAAGAAACTCAAATTGAAAGGTTAGTAATTCTATTTCATGGTGTTTTGATTCAATTTTACATTATTGTTGCAAGTAGAAGTTTCACTTTACATTAGTTGGTATCAAGAGCTTTGGTTTCTTTTTTGGGGAAATTGTGGAGAAGATTTTAATTATTAGCTTGGGGTTTGAATCTTTGTATGTGCTATTGTCAAATTGGGTTCATTCTCCTTGTGATTTCATTATGGCTCCAAGGAAAAGAGTTAATCAAGGTGAAATTTCTATGAAAGAAGAATTAGAGGTCTTTAAGCATGAAGTGTTTGATGAAATGCAACAAAGAATGGATACAAAATTTGAAGAATTTTTTTAAGATTTGGTAACTTCAATATCCATCAAGATCAATATAGAACTCAACATCATCATTATGAAGAAGAAGTAACGGATGAGGAGACCACTTCTTTTGATAGTCATGTCCATCAACAAGGGAGACGCCAAATGTTTGAAGAAAGACCGAGATACCACAATGTTACTACCTCAAACCGATGGGAAGGTGGACTCAAAGTTGATATTCCTAATTCCATGGGGGTTTAGCTCCGGAAGAATTTGTTGATTGGTTAGCAAACGGTTGAAGAAATCTTGGATTTCAAGGAAGTGCCCTAAAATAAGAAAGTTGGGTTGGTTGCAACAAGACTTCGAGGAAGAGCCGGCGCTTGGTGGCAACAACTTAAACAAATGAGGTTGAGAAGAGGTCAAGCTAAAATTGAATCTTGGGAGAAGCTTAAGAAACATATGAGGCTTGCATTTCTACCCCATAATTATACAAGACTTATCTATCAACAACTTCAAAATCTTAGGCAAGGGTCCAAGTCAATTAATGACTACACCAAAGAGTTCTATCAATTGGTTGCAAGGAACGATATTAACGAAACGGAAGAACAACTTGTAGCAAGGTATATAGGAGGTTTGAGAATGCAATATCAAGACACTTTAAACTTATTTGATATTTATTCGGTGTCAAGCATATCAAAGGGCATTATCTTTGGAGAAGCAATACGCAAGGAGAGTTTCACATACCAATTGGAGTAGTCACACTCAAGGAGGTGTTAAAAATACTACTTCTCCAATTCCAACTCCTCGAGCTCCAACTACTAACGTTCCATCAAAATCCAATACTTCTCAACAAGTCTTTCATGGTAAATGTAACAAGTGTGGAGACGAAGGACATAAAGCATATGATTGTAGGAAGAGTGATCGCCCTGGAAGAACTTACTTGTTCAAGGTGATGATGAAGGTGATGCATATTTGGATCTTATGGAGCCACCAATATTTGATAAAGAACCCGACGAAGAAGTGGAAGAGGAGTTTATCACCGGTGACCAAGGACCATGTTTGGTTGTATTGCGTAACTATTTTACTCCAAAACTCGACGAAGGTGATCGATGGCTACGCCACAATATTTTTCAAACCACTTGCACAATTGGTGGGAAAGTTTGCAAGCTTGTGATTGATTCGGGGAGTTGTGAAAATATCGTTTCCGAAGAAGTGGTTCGCAAGTTGAAGTTAGAGACAAAAGAACACCCTTCTCCATATTCTTTATCATGGCTTAACCAAGGAAGCGAGGTAAAGGTCACTAAACGTTGTCTCATTAATTTTTCTATTAGTAACAAATATGTAGACAAAGTTTGGTGTGATGTTGTTTTGATGGATGCATGTCATTTACTTCTTGGGCGGCCTTGGCAATATGATCGGTTTGTGAATCATGATGGGAGAACAAACAACTATTCGTTCATGTGGAGCAATAAGAAGTTGACTCTTGTACCTAATCGTGAACTTATGCCTAAGCCACAAAATGGTGATGGTAAAAATCTACTTACTTATCACAAGTTCATAGAAGAGTTGGATGATTCGGAGGTTTTCTATATACTTCATGTTAAAGAATCTCCATCATATGATTTCGTGCCACCTCTAGTAAAGCCAATTATCGAAGAATTTCAAGATGTTTTTCCTCTTGACTTACCGGATGCATTACCACCGTTAAGAGATGTGCAACACCAAATTGATTTACTACCCGGTTCAAGTCTTCCCAACAAAGCCCACTACCGGATGAGTCCCAAAGAACATGAAGAATTACGTCGCCAAGTTGAAGAGCTTCTAGCCAAAGGTTTTATAAGACCAAGTCTTAGCCCTTGTGCGGTACCGGCCTTACTAGTACCAAAGAAAGATGGTTCATGGCGTATGTGTGTGGATAGTAGGGCAATCAATAGAATCACATTGAAGTACCGATTTCCAATTCCTCGTTTGGATGACTTACTTGATCAATTAAGTGGAGCATGTGTTTTTAGCAAACTTGATTTTAAAAATGGATATTATCAAATTCGTATCAAAGTGGGAGATGAATGGAAGACCGCTTTCAAGACTAGAGACGGTTTGTATGAATGGATGGTTATGCCATTTGGGCTCTCAAATGCTCCGAGCACATTTATGCGAGTAATGAATCAAGCACTTCGGCCGTTGATTGGGAAGTGTGTGGTTGTTTACTTTGATGACATACTTGTTTATAGTCCCAATATGGAATCTCATATACGTCACCTCCGTGAGGTCCTCATGATTTTGCGGACACAACAATTTTATGCTACCTTGAAGAAGTGTGCATTCATGACCGATAAAATTTTGTTTCTTGGTTATGTGGTTAGTAAGGATGGGATTTCGGTAGATGAAGATAAAGTGGAATGCATAAGGAATTGGCCCAAGCCAAAAACTTTGTTTGATATTCGAAGTTTTCATGGGTTAGCTTCTTTTTATCGTCGATTCATTGCAAACTCTAGCGGAATCATGGCTCCAATAACCGAATGCATGAAGGGTGGAAAGTATTCATGGACTCAAGAAGCGGACGAAGCCTTTGAATTGATGAAAATAAAGTTAAGTACATCTCCAATCTTAATATTACCAAATTTTGATAAACCATTTGAACTTCATTGTGATGCTTCTAAACTATGCATTGGGGCGGTTCTTAGTCAAGAAGGGAAACCGGTGGCATTCTATAGTGAAAAGTTAAATGGGGCACGACTTGCATATAGCACTTACGATGTTGAGTTTTATGCTATTGTCCAAGCACTCAAACATTGGCGACACTATCTTATTCACAAGGAGTTCATCTTATTTTCGGACCACATGGCATTGAAGCATATCAATTCTCAAGACAAGCTTTCTACTAGGCATGGTAAATGGGCTTCTTATTTGCAACAATTCACTTTTTCCATCAAGCACAAGTCGGGTGTACAAAACAAGGTAGCGGATGCCTTGAGTCGACGTACTTCCCTTCTTACACAAATGCGGGCTCGTATTTTGGGATTCGATGACATCCGAGAGCTTTTAAAAGTTGATACTTATTTTGGTCCTCTTATGGTTGATGAAAGGTTACTACGTAATGGTGATTATGTTATTTTCGATGGGTACCTTTACCGTAAAAATTGTCTTTGCATTCCGGAATCAAGCTTAAGGTTGAAAATTATTAAGGAGCTTCATGATGAGGGACATATGGGTACTACTCGTACTTGGAACTTGGTTTCAAGCTCATACTTTGGCCGGGAATGTGGAAGGAGATTCATCGATATGTGAAGAGATGTCATATATGTCAAGTATCTAAAGGAACGGCCACTAATGCGGGATTATACATGCCACTTCCTATTCCTTCTCGTCCATGGGAAGATTTGAGCATGGATTTCATCTTGGGATTACCGCGCACTCAAAGAGGTATGGATTCAATATTTGTAGTGGTAGATCGTTTTTCCAAAATGTCTCATTTCATTGCTTGTAAAAAGACAACGGATGCGGTCATGGTAGCTCAACTCTTTTTAAAGAGATTTACCGTTTACATGGTATTCCTTCTTCCATCGTCTCGGATAGAGATAGCCGTTTTGTGGGACACTTTTGGCGTACCTTATGGAAGTTGGTCAAGACCAATTTAAGTTTTAGCACCGCTTATCACCCTCAAACGGATGGACAAACCGAAGTGGTAAATCGCTCCCTAGGTAATCTTCTCCGTTGCTTGGTTGAGGAGAATTTGAAGACATGGGACCAAGTTTTATGTAAGGCGGAATTTGCTTACAACCATGCGGTGAACCGGAGTAGTGGGTATTCACCATTCATGGTAGTGTACGGGTTCAATCCACGAGTACCACTTGACTTGTCTTTAGTACCGAATTTGAAAAAGCCAAATGCTAAGGCGGAAGACTTTGTTTCCCAACTCCACCTTATACATGAAAGTACCCGAAAGCATTTAGAAGCTTCATCAAGAAAATACAAGAACAAGGTTGATCAAAGGCGTCGTGTGGTTGAGTTTGAAGTAGGAGATCTTGTTTATGCGGTTCTTACTAAAGACCGTTTCCCCGTAGGTGAATACAACAAGCTCAAGGCAAGGAAGATTGGACCATTTCCAATTGAAGAAAAGATTAACGACAATGCCTATCGCCTCAACTTACCAAGCTCCATTCGCACACCCGATGTGTTTAACGTGAAGCATTTGGTTCCATATTGGGGTGACAATGCTATGGAAGCCGATATTGACAATTCGAGGGCGAATTTCTCTTATGTAGGGGAGGATGATGCATAGTGATGTTCCACTTATACCCTTGCTAACATCTTTCTCTCTTTTGCCCCCTTTCTTTGGCTTTATTTCTTGTTTATCCTTCACTTTTACTATATGTTTTGAAACCCTAGCTCTACTCCCCTCATGTTTTGTTTTAAGAGAGACTTGGTTAGAACCCTTGTTTTCCTTTTCCTTCAATCTTTCTCTTTGAGTTGAGTTGATGTGAGGAGATGCCTCAATAAACTTGTAGCTTCCAATTAATTTTGGGTAGAAGTTGTAAGTATTATAGAGAAGAACTTTGATATTTGTTTCTTCCTTATTCTAAGGGTAGAAGAAACTCAAATTGAAAGGTTAGTAATTCTATTTCATGGTGTTTTGATTCAATTTTACATTATTGTTGCAAGTAGAAGTTTCACTTTACATTATATTGTCATTGATCTTGGTTGACATCAGGGGTCTTGAACTTACATGAATACTCTTTTGTTCACAGGTTTTCCCAAAAGGTTCTCCCTTGGGTCCTGATATTTCAAGAAAAATCTTGAGCATAAGAGAGGAAGGTAAAACAAAAAATCTTAAACGAGCTTCGTTTAAGACCCAAAGATCTTGTTCAGACAGGGACCCCTTAGCTTCATCAAACAGTCTTACTCTCAGTAGCTTTTGGGTCCTTTTCCTGATAACAGGACTCTGTGCAGCATTCGCAGTAATTGTCTTCTTAATTGTTTTCTTACGCGAAAACAAACAAATCCTGAATGAGCCGAATTCTACGACCTGGGAAAAAATCATCAATTTGCTTACAAAGTTCTACGAATATGACGAGAATCGCATGATCACATATTTCGAATGCGATCCTGCGTGCAGTGAGCGAAATAAAGCTGCCGCCAATGGAGATCAGCATGCAGCAGAAACTGTAGATTTTGGTGATTCACCTCCACGGGTTGAGAATTCTCCATCAATAATGGGTTACGGAGACGTCACCCCACAGAATGGCAACTTTAATACAGCAAGAAGAAACTCTACGACATTGAATGCTGATTACGATATAGATATTGGATATTTTACACCTACATCAGAAGGTGATAGTACAGAATTTGGAAATTTTACGCCAGGAGATAACGATTCTGTTTCGGGCGTTAGAAACTCAACTTTACACATTTTAATGACACAGCAAGTTCATAGGGATTTTGAGGAACATTAATCTTTAGATTTTATACCTATCTGTACAGAGTTTGGATTTAATTTTTATTCTTCGAAATTGTTTATGTCGAAAATGTCCGTAGATTTATTGGTTTCAGATGTGCAGTGTAATTTTTCTAATTGTTTAATTTCATAGTTCATTGCAATGATTATTATCTTAATTTTTCTAGTCTCTTCACTCCTTTCATAGTTCATTGCAATGATTATTATCAATTCCTGCACAAGGAAGTATGTCTATGGTATTTAAAGTATTTGATATTAGCAGGTACGTTCAGAAGCACAATGTTTCCGGCCAGACTGCATTTCAGTAAGTAGAAGGCAAGGATCCTAGCAACTTCATTTTTTCAGATGATTTGATAAATACTGGGATTTGGAGTGAAGATCAGTTGTGACTAGCAAATTTTCATTTCCTAAATATAAAAGAAATATAAGTTATGATTACTGAGAGTCGAACCTTTGACGCACGTCTCATAGCTAGCGACTTATGTGATTGGTCTCTCATTTAGTCCCACTTCATTCAGTTTAAGACGATATGTTCGTATATATACAGTTAGGTGCACTATAGCTTGTCCCTTCGGGGACATCCGATAAAATTGGAACGATACAGAGAAGATTAGCATGGCCCCTGCGCAAGGATGACACGCACAAATCGAGAAATGGTCCAAATTTTTTTGATTTTTTTTTTGAGTATCGCCAGTGTGACCATCAGGGTTCGTGAGGATTTTACTATGCGTGGAGAGCTTTGATTTTAATACTCTTGATTATTAGAAGATTACGAAATTGCTTCTTTGTTCTTTTCCTTTTTTAACAAAGCAAAGCTCAAAGAGCCGATTTATTTATAAGAAAGCCTTACAAGAACTGTCAAAGCATTTACATATATTTATAATTGGGCAGAGCAGACTGGTCCTGTCCCATACTACTACCAATAAAATTTGGCGCCAATTGTC
The DNA here is from genome assembly GCA_023531295.1 of Papaver armeniacum. Classification (NCBI taxonomy): domain Eukaryota; kingdom Viridiplantae; phylum Streptophyta; class Magnoliopsida; order Ranunculales; family Papaveraceae; genus Papaver; species Papaver armeniacum. The sequence goes on along the minus strand of JAJJWW010014826.1, from coordinate 37,953 downwards.
GCCTTCATGTGGATTGTGAATCCTCCTCAGCACCATGCTTCTCTTTTTTGCTCACGCATCCACAATACACCATCTTTACTCTGCGAGCAGATTATGAGCGGCCAATGCCAATTAATCTCAAAAAGTTGTTTCCGGGTTCCTTCCAGTAGAAACCCTGTAAGAGGATAGGAAAGACATTGCATGCTGCAAGAATATAGATGACCAGGGCATGCTTTCCCATCCATTCAAAAACCAGAGTTGGTTTTCTAAGACTAAATACATCAACCATCACATAAATTGCTGCAAAAAGAAGGCCTGCGGCACCAACAGTAACGCATGTGTAACTTAAAGAGTAGAGGACTTTGTTTATGTGCATCCCGCAGAAGTCCAAAGTGAATCCCACAACAACTAGACCAGCGGAAGGGTTCGTCCAAGATATTATCCTATCCTTGTGATCCTTGAAGTGTACTATTATGTGCCCAAAATGCAGACCAATCATGCAGGTAACAACTGCCATCACAGAACTTAAAATTCCTTCAGGATCAAATGGGGCTTGACACCAACTAGGCGCATTTGGTGGAAGTGGGCCGTTGTCTGGTGAGTTCATGCTGCATTCCTTTGTCCGTGCATAGGTCGGCTTCTTATATAAATGTTGAACGCCTAACAATTTACGGTCAATCATTCCAACAGCATTACAGCCAGGTCCAGTGTTTCCACGAACTCCACATTTTACCGATGTTATATTTGAAGAGAAAGAGGAGTTTTCACTAGGAATTTGGTACTCCCAATCAGCAACATGTAGCCCATACAGAAGTGCAGTATATGTCACAGTAAGAACCAGAACAAATATCCACTGGAATTTATACTTCTTAAGCATAGTTCGTCCTGATTTCACAACGCCCTCCCTCTTGAGCCAAATCTCACTTACAGCTGTTAACAGATATGCTATCGCAATCCTCTGTAAGGTACCCATCAATCTAATTTGTAAAATATCAACACCAAAAGTTAGGCTGTTGATGCCATGTAAATAACCTCCTTGAAGCACAATGCCGAAGACAAAAAGCTTGAGAGCCCGAAGTACAGCCTTCTTAGTTGCATCAGCTCTGCAAGGCAGTTTCTTATAAGCGAGTGCCAGAGCAACTCCAACAATAAATAAGAAGAATGGCATGACAAAATCAGCAAGAGTAACACCATTCCATGGCGCATGATTAATTGAAGGCAGGATACCACCAGCTTGATCTACAAGTACCATAAGCGCCACCGTGAGTCCTCTGAATACGTCAAGAGAAACCAGACGCAGCGGCTTCAAAGCAACATCTCTTCCACCACCATCAGTACTGCTATTACTAATACTATTGTTATTGATTGTTGAATCGTTCGGAATCTGTATACAGTGATGATCTTTAAGAGCCGGTGTTGAAGAATCCATTGCTGACGACTCTTTCGCAGCCAACTCTTTTTCCACGGACACAAATTTCTGATCGCTAATATTGCTACTTAGAAGAAGAGGAAAGAATAAGAATGTCTACTGCGCTATTGCGTGTTCGTTTATATAGAGGTTCATATTTGTCTCCAGACCTCTTCTCTTAAATAGGGAGATGACGATACTAAAACAAAGTAGGATTCGGATAGATTTTAAAAATTGTTTCTCTTTTCCTAAGCTGCTAATAAACTTTGGGTCATGAAACGTAAAAGCCATATGCACTATGACTCGAAATTTTCCACATGGCGAAATTAATTTGGGATCGTAGCTAGCACAGAATTTCGCAAGGTTCATGCTCGCACGCGGAATGCCCACTGGTACAACAAATAAGATAAAGTTCATTTATATTTATAAATAAGTAATCACTTTTAGGTAGAAAAAATGTCGGTTAAGTGCATTGTTAGTGGCCTAACAAATCTAATACTCCATATGCATGCAAACAAATTAAGTGATTCAGGCAACACATTGTGTCACGGGCGGCATCGGCTAGCCAACCTTGTGCATGATATATGCAGGCGAAACAAACACGGCTGTTGGCCTCTGTGTATAGCTACATCAAAAACACATACATTCTGTAAAAGAGAAAGACGTGTACGTCTAGCTGGTTTAAATCTCAAAGGGCGATTACAAGCATAGGCAACATGGAAGAGACATCTTTTTCTGTTTGTTTTTTCTCGGTCTGTAACTCCCAGCTCAAACTCAATAGGAGGAAGTTGGAACTACTGGAGTTTCTCGTCTCTTGGTGAGATGCTAAGTCGTCATTCAACTAAATAATTCTTATTTAGTTGGGTTAAACTTTTATGTATGTAGTTAAAATGCGTGTTCGAATTAGGGGTGGGACTTGGGTTGGGTCAACCCACCCAACCCATGCCCAACCCGAACGTTGGGCGGGCATGGGCAATGTATTTTAAAAGTTTGGGCAAGCTCGGGTACAATTTTAATAAACCCGAGTTAAACTTGGGCAAGCATGGGCACAAATATTTCTAACCCGAGCAACCCACCCAACCCGAGGAACTATAATATAATTATATAAACTATTTTTATAATTGGTAGTATTATCTATTAAAAACAATTTTAGCCATTATCTTTAAACCTAATAATGAAAATATAAATCATATCTATCTCATTATTAATTCAATATGAAAAAAAAATTATATTATTGTCAATAATCATAAGTTATTTGGAACTTTAAGCTAAATACAATAATCAAATCTTATAATTACTAAAATTTGTTATTATCACATTAATAAAAAAATAAATTTAAGACTTAAATTAAGGTCATTATGTTGTAAAGTATTAGCATGGGTCAACCCGAGGAACCCGGGGAACCCGAGGAATATAACTTGGGCGGGACTTGGGCAACACCTCGACGGGTTCCATGGGCAATCTGGGCAAAGAATTTCTACCTCGGGTCTGCCTCGGCCAAGCCTTCCAACCCGACCAACCAACCCAAATCACACCCCTAGACCAAACAGGAAACGCGTGTTCCTATAAGACCAAACAAACTTGGGACTAGGGGTGGGACTTGGGTTGGGTCAACCCACCCAACCCATGCCCAACCCGAACGTTGGGCGGGCATGGGCAATGTATTTTAAAAGTTTGGGCAAGCTCGGGTACAATTTTAATAAACCCGAGTTAAACTTGGGCAAGCATGGGCACAAATATTTCTAACCCGAGCAACCCACCCAACCCGAAGAACTATAATATAATTATATAAACTATTTTTATAATTGGTAGTATTATCTATTAAAAACAATTTTAGCCATTATCTTTAAACCTAATAATGAAAATATAAATCATATCTATCTCATTATTAATTCAATATGAAAAAAAAAAATTATATTATTGTCAATAATCATAAGTTATTTGGAACTTTAAGCTAAATACAATAATCAAATCTTATAATTACTAAAATTTGTTATTATCACATTAATAAAAAAATAAATTTAAGACTTAAATTAAGGTCATTATGTTGTAAAGTATTAGCATGGGTCAACCCGAGGAACCCGGGGAACCCGAGGAATATAACTTGGGCGGGACTTGGGCAACACCTCGACGGGTTCCACGGGTTCCATGGGCAATCTGGGTAAAGAATTTCTACCTCGGGTCTGCCTCGGCCAAGCCTTCCAACCCGACCAACCAACCCAAATCACACCCCTAGTTCGAATGTCTGCCGTTCAAGCGTGGTCATAATGGACTACAAAGTGACAGTTAACTTTTTCGGATTTTAAGGCAAAAATAAATATTTCGGATACATAGCAAATCATGGGCCACTAGGCCCATTTAGAATCGCTAAACATCGAGTGTGATCTTGTGCACCTTCTGAAAATCATGCCATCATGGTGCACAAATACCTCTTGTTGGGTAATTGATTTTCGAAACCACTTGGTTAGTTTTTTTCTCTAATTTCCGATGAAAATTTTAAAACCAATTATACCTGATAAAAAAACTGGATATTTATGCATCCTAGCCGATTAACTTTGTGCAGCTTGAGTTGACGCAGCCAAGTTTATTTACTGATGGCGTCAAACGAATTCTCCTTTAGAAAATTTAATTCTCTAACTCCGCACAGAACTGAAATTTCAATATTAACAATGTTAGAGAATCACCTGATCGGTATGCCAGAATAGTCAAATAATCGTTGTTAGTTAAAGGCTCGGTTAGTCAAGTGTAGCGCATGTTAGCATTATGCTAATACAGCTATAAATGTCAGTTGTACTCTGCTATAAAGAGAAGTGTGTGGTCCTTGTAAGAGTCGATGATTCTTGAAATGAAAATCTGAGCAATTGTCTGGCAACACAGAGCTCCTTCACATGGTATCAAATACAAAACACCATTAATGGAAACTTCAAAACCTTCTTCGAATAATCATGTTTCTATTACCTTCAAACCTCCATCAAACTATCAACCACAGACTTTATTCTATGGAAATCACAGATCCTACCTGTGTTACGCGCAGTTATGATTTATTTCGTTTTGTTGATGGATCTTATAAATGTCCAATAAAATATGTTCGTCAAGATCCATATTCTGCAACCACTCCTGAAGATCATCATGACTTTGTTTAAAATCATGTTTATCTGTGCTGGATTAATCAAGGTCAAACGATTTTATCATGGTTATTCTCTACACTTAGTGAAGAAATTCACTCTCAAGTTGTTGATTGCACTTATTCTCATGAAGTCTAGACTCGTTTAAAGAGTAATTATGATGCTACTACCAGATCTCATCTTATGCAGTTAAAAACTGATATAATTACTCTCATATGAAGATCTTGTTTTTCACATTCTTCAAGGCCTACCTGCAGATTTCAACGCTTTCAAGACCTCTGTTAACACTCAACAGTTAAAGAATCTAAATCATATTATTTCATCTGATCTTTTAAGGCTTCTCTTATCTGAAGAAACTCGAGTTCTTGCTGAATCACAAGTAGATCTGACTAATGCCTCTGCAAATATTGCTCATCAACCACAACACAATTTTTATTCATCTTCCTCATCATTTGAAACCTCTCCTGTGAGCAATTTCTTAGGCAATTTTTCACCAAATTCTTCATATTCGAATTGGTCACCTAATCTTTCTCGTGGTGGTGGATATTCTTGATCTTATTTTGGTGGACGAGCACATGACATTGCAAGAGGAGGACGATTTTATTCAGGTGGTAGATCTAATATTTGAGGAACATATCCTTCTAATGGCAGATTTCAGTCTAGAGGTCGATCTAATCGAAGGTTTGGTAGAGGTTCTTCTCATTTTCATCCACTTGTGAAGTATATATGACTACTGTATTGACTGTCAACTATGTCGTAAGCCTGGTTATTCTACAAATGAGTGTCGACATAGATATTCTAGCACTTATTTCTCTACAGCTCAAGCCTATAATGCATATTCTGATGATGGATACATTAAGTATAATGAGTATGATGATTTTTGGATCCCTGAACCTGAAGCTTTTGTAGTATACAATGAAGATTCTTCAACTCCTTCTACTTCTTGGATACCAGACTCTGGCGCAACACATCACATTACTTCATATTTTTCAAATTTAAATGTTCATTCTGAGTATCAAGGTTCAATCAAGCTAAAGTTGGTAATGGCTCATGTTTGCTTATAACTCATATTGGATCCCCTGTTTTTCATTCTAATGTACTAAGTTAGCTCTTTCAAATGTTCTTCATATCCTCAGTATCACTAAGAATTTGCTTTATGTGCTTCCATTTTCAAAGGATAATAACTGCTATTTTTCCTTTTATCCTGATCATTTTTGTGTCAAGGATTCGGTTACTCACAAAAAACTTCTCATTGGACCTGTTAAGAATGGACTTTATGATCTTCAGTTCTGCTCTGCTCATCTCAAGCAAGCATTCTCCATCTCTTCCAGTTCAGTTGATTGACATAAGAAGCTAGGTCATCCGGCATTCAAGACTCTCAAACATGTTTTACCATCTGTGACTAATATTATAGATGATCATATTTCTAGTTGTGTTTGTAGTGATTGTCAAATTGATAAAAGACATGCTTTACCATTCCTTTTGTGTCTCAGAATAATACTCATGGTCATTTGGATCTTATTCATACATATGTATGGGTTTCCCAAGTTTGCTCAGTTAATGGATTTAAGTACTATGTTTCTTTCATTGACTCATTTAGTAGGTTTACTTGGCTTTATCCTCTTTCTTACAAATCAGAGGTATTACCTACTTTCATCAAGTTCAAAGCTCATGTTGAAAAACGGTTTATAACCTCTATTAAAATGGTTTAGTCAGATTGGGGAAGGGAGTATATAAATGTGTCTTCTTATCTGGATTCTTGTGTAATAGTTCATAAAGTCTCATGTCCACATGCTCATCAGCAAAATGGCAAAGCACAAAGGAAGCATAGGCATATTGTTGAAACTGGTCTTGCTCTCCTCTCGCATGCTTCTCTTCCACTTTCTTATTGGTCATATGAGTTTGAGACAACTAATTTCTTGATTAACAGATTACCTACCTCTACATTGCATCAGCATTATCCTTTGGATACTTTGTTTGAATTAAAACCATATTATAACTTTCTTAAGGTTTTTGGCTGTGCTTGTTACCCAAGTTTAAGGTCTTAATGTACATAAATTGAAGCCAAGGTCAGTCAAGTGCATCTTTTTGGGTTATAGTGTTGTGCACAAGGGTTACAGATGTTTAAACGCTTTGACAAATAAACTTATCATTTCTAGGCATGTTATTTTTGGTGAGACTAAATTTCCTTATTCTTCATTATTCAGTACTCATTCTTCATTGCCTCATTCTACTCAAGATGCTACTTTTTCTACCTTGTATGTTTCTCCAATAAATTCTAATGATCCTGATGCTTCTTATGACATGCCTTCATCTTCAACAGTTTCTGACTCTCAAGATCAGTCTGATCTGGATACTTCTCTAGTTCAGCCAGTTCAGAATGCTCATCCAATGCACACAAGGGGAAAAATAGTATTACCAAACCTAAAGTTTTTGCAGCTGATGTTCAACTTGTGAATGAAGATATTACAGTTCTCACTTATTTTACTGCAGCCAATAAGATTCTTGTATGGAGAATCTCTATGTGTGAAGAAATAAATTTCTTATTGCAGAATAGTACATGGATTCTAGTTGCTCCTGATCCTTCTCAAAATATTGTAGGATGCAAGTGGGTTTTTAGAGTAAAAAGGAATTCAGATGGTACCATTGAGAGATCTAAAGCTAGGTTGGTGGCAAAAGGATATACTCAATTTGAAGGAATTTACTATTTGGATACCATTAGTCTTGTTATTAAACCTACTACTGTTAGAATGATGCTTTATATTTGTCTTTACAAGGGCTGGACTATAAGGCAGTTGGATGTTAAAAATGCTTTCTTGCATGACTATCTTTCTGAAGATGTATACATAAGCCAACCTCCAGGTTTTCAAGATAAGCAATTTCCTAATCATGTATGCAAACTCAAGAGGTCTTTGTATGGCTTAAAGCAAGCTCCCAGGTCTTGGTTTGATATGATAAGTCAATTTCTTATTCAATCTAGATTTACCGCTTCTAAGACTGATACTTCTTTATTCTTTTAAGTAACTGCCACAACTGCTTTGTATATTTTGATTTATGTAGATGATATTCTGGTGACTAGTAACTCTCCTGATCAAGTTATTCACTCTCTTATCTAAAGATTGGGTTTAGAGTTTTCAATTAAAGATTTTGGGGATTTGCTTAGGAATCCAAGCTACACATAATGATAATGGAGTTCATCTTTCTCAAGAGCAATATATGTTACTAATCTTCTGAAGAAAACTAAAATGGATAAGTGTCAGCCTTGTGCTACTCTCATTTCTACTACTGCATTTGATCCTCAATCTCCTTTGCTAGAAGATCCAGCAGTGTATAGAAGTACAATGCGAGCCTTGCAATATGCCATTATTACATGCCCTGACATAGCTTATATTGTAGACAAAGCATGTCAGTTTATGTCATCTCCTACTGAATCTCATTGGTCTGGAGTTATGCGCATTCTCCGTTATGTGCAGGGTACACTTTCTTTTGGTCATCCATTTAAAAAATCCAGCAGGTTACAACTTCAAGCTTATTCTGCTGCAGATTGGGGTGGTGACCCAATTGATAGACGATCTAATTGTGGCATGGACATCTTTATGGGTCCTAACCTCATCTCTTGGTGTTCATGCAAATAGAAAAAAGTTTCTAAGTACATAGGCTGAATATCGTGATGTCATTGAATATTTGATCTTGTTTGGGTGCAATCTTTCATGCATGAGCTACATTTTTCTTCTCCCATGATTCATGTTCTCTGGTATGATAACATGGGAGCCACCTATCTTACAACCAATCCTATTTTTCACAATAGCATGAAGCATATAGAGATTGCTTTTCACTATATACATGAATTGGTTGCAAGCAAGCAGTTAGTAGTTCGTTATATCAGTACACATGATCACATAGTAGACATTATAACGAAGGGTTTGTCAACCATTAGGTTTGCTCTGATGCGTTCCAAGATCATTGTCTTTTCCAAAACCATGGACTTACGGGGGGTGTTAGAGAATCACCTGATTAGTCTGCCAGCATAGTCAAATAGTCGTTGTTAGTTACATGCTAAGGTTAGTCAAGTGTAGCGCATGTTAGCATTATGTTAATACCGCTGTAAATGTTAGTTGTGCTCTGCTATAAAGAGAAGTGTGTGTTCCTTGTAAGAGTCAATGATTTCTGAAATGACAATTTGAGCAATTGTCTAGCGACACAGAGCTCCTTCACAAACAAATATATTGATATTATAATTTACAAACCTGTGATGTTTATTGCACCCGTTGTCTCTGTAATATGATGGTTCAAATTTTGGGAATCAATAAAGTTTTAGGCTGTGATTTATATTCTAAAGTAACTATAAATATTTTGGATCACAACAGAGTTATTTCACGAGGTAAATTTTGAGCTGTGATACGTATTTTAGTACAAGAGACAACTTTTAAGCTACGCAGAAAAAAATGGTCAACAAAGGCTTTTAAGTTTTGGGGGAAGATTTCCGATCACAAGCAAAAAATAAAAGAAAAATTGAGTGGCATGATGTTCTTTGAACCGTGTTTTGGGGCGATACCCAAAACTTTTGTGTTCTACATATTGATAGCCATATTTATGAATTGTAAGAATGGACCGCTGTCATAAAGATAAGTAGGTTACTAAATTATCCTTGAATAATTAAATTTACAAAAATACCCCTTCAAATAAATTTAAAACATGAACCTTATTTCTTCTAGAAAAGAAGAAGTTGAAGTAGAAGGACAAGGAGTTGATTGTTAAATCCTAATTCCTCATCCCATCTCCTTTTACAAGAAGAAGTTAAAGTAAAAAAAAAAAAAAAAATTGTAGTTACATGGTCAAATTCAGATGATAAATATAACCCAAAATCCTAGCCGAACCTAGCATTATTCTTCATATTGTAGTTGCAGAGTCCAGTTCGGCAGGTAATTAAACCCAAAATTATAACCGAAATTCATTTTATGAAAAACAACACTAAGTTCGGCAGTCTATTTTTTTTTCTTTGAATCAGATGAACTTGATATTGTTTGTGGCAGGGAAGAAGAAAGACAAGTTTGGCTGATAATTTGTCAGTCGAACCTAGGTATTTTTCAAAAAAGCCTTTAGTTCGGCTTTTTTTTGATTAGCCAACCTGTTCATCTGGTCAGTCAATCTAGGTTGTAAAAATTCAATTTTTTGACGAATTTAACCTATATCGAACCTTCAGGTTCATTACGAAATGAAATACGAGGTGAAGATCCACATTCCTCACATTTGTCACTTAGAATCACAATAATCTAACAGAAAGAAGAAAAAAAATCTTCAATTTTTCTTCTTCTTCAATAAAACTCTAAGAGTGAGAGCTAGGGGTAGTCTCACTCGTTCAAAATGAGGGAGCGACTACTTATTTGATCAAATTTATCCCTACTATGGGTAGAGGTGTAAAGCTGGCCGTGCCCGGCCACGAGCACAAACCCAAAGACGCGCACAACACGTTAGTTAAATGGGACGTGCTGGGTTTGACTAATTGGCACAGTAGCACAGCACATCACGCGGCACGGATAAGCACGTGACCCAGCCCATCACAGCATGTTAAGAGAGCACGTCATAACATGTACAAATACACCATATAACAAGGCATAATACATCACATTTTTTGTATATTTCACAAAAGAGTCACTATTCTGACTAGTTTTTAACATTTTATGTTGGCTTATTTATAACAAAACATATAATACCTTAATATTTGGAAAATATACTTCAATATCGTTGTTATAATGTCGTCACCTATATTTAACTAGAACATTAATTTACATGACAATAATCCAATTTTATATTTGATGGGCTATTTCTTTTTATTGAATAAACTTGTTAATTTTACTTGAAATAATTTCAAATGATATGTTGTCTAATTAAATTCTTGTGATAATGTCCGACTTAATGTATACATTAAGTGATTTCAATTTTTTTATAGCACGTGTGCCAGCACGGCACGTTTATTTGTGTGATGTGCCCGTGGGCTGTGCTGTGCCTAGCTTTTGACTAGTAAAGCACAAAGACGGCACAACACGTTCATCGTTGGCACGACAATGGACGAAGACATGGCACATGAAGCACGCGACTTCGTGTGCCGGGATGTGCCGGGCCGGCACGTTTTACACCTCAAACTATGGGGGTCTTTCATCCCACTTCCACTACAATCACTTTCATACACTTCTTCAAACATAGTCTATTATTTGAAAAAATAACGAAACATGTGATATGCAACTTGTCGTCTATAAAAGGGCGAGTAGTCTTCTTTTCCACCTTTACCATAGTGGACTCCCTCCTTCATATGGGTAGTCTCCTCTTCAAACCGAAAGAGTTAGTCTTCTTTGGAGACTACTTATAGCCATTGCTGTAAATATTACTAATATTAATTCTAATCATTAACAACTAATCGGTAAAATTAACTAATATTTGTGAATATTAAAATTAACCAAATAAGGCCAGTATTTTCATAATAAAAACTTGGTGGACAAGGGGCTTATTACTACTCCCTCCGTCCCACATATATAGGCGGAATTTTGGTTTTTGTTTGTCCCACTAAATAGGCGGACTTTGCTTTCCAAGATGAATTTTTCCATATATACCCATATTTATTGTACATAGGTAATTGTGTTGGAGATAAGACGAAAGGTAAAACAAGAAAAACATATAAAATTATGAATCCCATGTAATTTTCTTACTCTAAGAGAATTATCTCTCTCCGCCTATACATGTGGGACGGAGGGAGTACTATTTTTTATGACCTTTTTTCTCTGTCCTATTTTCGGATATCGCTCCAAAATACTGATGTTTTCTTTGGATCATGTTTGGGATTCAGGGCCCATTTGGATCACAAAGAAAATTTAGGACTCCAAGGTATAATTTCGCCCGCGTGGCACATTTCGTATGACGAGGGAGAGTCTAGGTGAAATTTTAGGTTACGAGACTTTTGTTCAAAGGGATAGGATCATTTTGTTGAGGTTCATCTTTGTCAGGATCAATTCGTAGAGGTTCAATGAAGGGAGTCATTTATGTGGTGGCTTCTATTTTGGTAGAAAGTGCAGCAGCCAGAAAGGCCGAATTGCAGCTTGCGAGCTTTGTGGCGTTCCTCTGAGGCGTGGGAAAGGAATAATAGGTCGCGTTAGGCTAAGTTCACCGAATAGGACATGCATTATTAATAGTCCCACATTGGCGACTACGAAGTATTAGTACCAAAATGAAAGTTATAAACACGGAGGGAAAATGCTCTAGAGAAGCATGATCCTTCAGGCAGATAATGGGAAATGATGAGTGGTCAAAACTCACATTCTATGTGAGAATTGGGTGTCCAGCCTAAGCCTGGTTACGACAATATGGGCACTCCCATTTGTTACCGATCTGATCCCTGCCCCCACCCTTTAAAACAAAAAATTAATTTTTTTTACTGCAAGTCTTTGTTTGCCTCTGTGGGATTGTTGAGACTTGATGCCCAGGTAGTATACGTAAACTACTCATTTTGAACGGCCGCTTCTGAGGGCCAGTTTCTAACATTTGAGCTCTGACAGAATTACTCCTAAACTGGACAGAACCACGATTCTTGATACTGATGAGGTTGATTCATTTCTCTCCATTCACAGTTGATTGGTTTTTACTTTTTATACTTGCTGATCTACCTCACCACTCTTGAATTCTTATTCGGAACTCGTCACGTCTTTGGAATTATCCTCCTACAATAGAATTGAAGCAGTTGAGAAATGCATCAAAAATTAAACACCAATAATTGCAGGGGATTTAAGAAGGGATCTTGCAATATTTATGACCAAGGAAATAAAAGAGCTAAGGGGATGGACAAGAGAACTTTAAAGGGGGAGGAGAAGGCACAATCAAATGTGTTTAGAGAATACCATCCAACTGGTTTACATTTTTCGTCCTCAAAGACCCCTCAAGATCTCTCCTTAATGTGCTCTGGGATCATGGATAACAAGCTGCATGTCTTGTGTGACTTGATAGTATCAGGGTATGATAAGCGCTTAATAGTAGTCCCACATCAGGGGATACGATTATGAGAACTATGTTTATATGGTATTAGGATTCCAATCCTGTATGCCAATCGGCTGTGAATTGGATGCTCAAAAACTAATAGCTCCATATGGGCTATCAGCTAAACAAAAAAGTCAAGGTTGTTGCCTTGCAGATTTCTTGCGAATTCTGCAGCTGCAGAGCCTCTCCATTCACCGTTGATTGGTTTTTACTTTAGGAGATTTTGTCATTGGACAGTCCCCTTCCAACTGAGTTTCCCTTCCAAGTAAGTCTTTCTTTGTAGAGAATTATAATTATAACCTGTAAAGATTACTACATGTTCTTTTCTTTTTTAAGCAAAGCTGAGAAAGACAATAATATTACAAGGAATGAAGGCCTAATGGAGACCGTTACAAGGACTGTCGAAGCATTTACATATATTTATAAATTATCAGACCAGACTGGTCTTGTTCCATACGACTACAAAATATGGCGCCAGCCGCCTTCATGTAGATTGAGAATCCTCCTCAGCACCATGCTTGGCAAGAAGGTCTGCGGAATTACAATATGCACCCATGTCTTGCACCCTCGGATGATATGTCTTTTGCTCATGCATCCATAATACACACTTATTGTTCTCTGTGAACTGATTATGAGCGGCCAATACCAATTAATCTCAAAAAGTTGTTTCCGGGTTCCTTCCAATAGAAACCCTGTATGAGGATAGGAAAGACATTGCACGCTGCAAGAATATAGATCACCAGAGCATGCTTTCCCATCCATTCAAAAACCAGAGTTGGTTTTCTGAAACCAAATACATCAACCATCACATAAATTGCGACAAAAAGAATACCTGCAGCACCAACAGTAACGCATGTGTAGCTTAAAGAGTAGAGGGCTTTGTTTATGTGCATCCCGCAGAAGTCCAAAGCGAATCCAGCAATAACTAGACCAGCAGCAGGGTTTATCCAAGATATGATCCTATGCTTGTGATCCTTGAAATGTAATATTATATGCCCAAAATGCAGACCAATCATGCAGGTAACAACTGCCATCACAGAACTTAAAAATCCTTCCGGGTCAAATGGGGCCTGACACCAGCTTGGTGCATTCGGTGGAAGCGGGCCTTTATCTGGTGAGTTCATGCTGCATTCCTTTGTCCTAATGTAAGCCGGTCTCTTGTATAAATGTTGAATTCCAAACAATTTACGGTCAATCATTCCAACAGCATTACAGGCAGGTCCAGTGTCTCCACGAACTCCACAATTTACCGATGTTATATTTGAAGAGAAAGAAGAGTTTTCACTGGGAATTTGGTACTCCCAGTCAGCAACATGCAGCCCATACAGCAGTGCAGTATATGTCACGGTAAGCACCAGAACAAATATCCACTGGAATTTATACTTCTTAAGCATAGATCGTCCTGATTTCACAACGCCCTCCCTCTTGAGCCAAATCTCACACACAGCTGTTAACAGATACGCTATGGCAATCCTCTGCAAGGTACCCATCAATCTAATTTGTAGAATATCAACACCAAAAGTTAGGTCGTTGACACCATGTAAATAACCTCCTTGAAGCACAATGCCGAAGACAAAAAGCTTGAGCGCCCGAAGCACAGCCTTCTTAGTTGCATCAACTCTGCAGGGCAATTTCTTATATGCGAGTGCAAGAGCAACTCCAACAATAAACAAGAAAAACGGCATGACAAAATCAGCCAGAGTAACACCATTCCATGGCGCATGATTAATTGAAGGCAGGATACCACCAGCTTGATCTACAAGTACCATAAGCGCCACCGTAAGTCCTCTGAATACATCGAGAGAAACCAGACGCGCCGGCTTCAAAGCAACATCTCTCCCACCACCATCAGTACTGCTATTACTAACACTATTGTTATTGATTGTTGAATCGTTAGGAATCTGTATACAGTGATGATCATTACAAGCCGGTGTTGAAGATTCCATTACTGACAAATCTTTATCAGCCATTGACACAAATTTCTGATCACTAATATTTTTATTCAGAAGAAGAGGAAAGAATAATAGAATGCCTAGTACGATATTGGAGTAATTGCTTATATAGAAGTTATATATTTTGTTTTCTGGACCTCTGCTCTTATATAGGAAGACTGAGGTAACCAAAACAAACTAGGATTCGGGTAGATTTAAGAAATTCTTTATTCCGTTTCTTGGTTTGTTTTCTCTATCAAACCTCGCTTTCTTGGACGTAATTTTTAGGTCATGAAATAAAAAACCAATTTGTCTTAAATTTTGCATAATAACTCGAAATTTCCACATGGCGAAATTGATTTGGGGTCACAACTTGTGCAGATTTAGGATCCATCAGGCAAGGTTTAGGTCATGATACGATGAGCCACATGCCCCCTAGTACAAAAAAGATAAAGTTCATATATTGTTAATCACTTTTAGGTGGGAAAAATGTTGATTAAGTGCATTGTTAGAAGCCTAACATATCAGATACTCCATATACGTACAAACAAATTAAGTGATCCAGGCAAACAGCTTGTGTCACAACGACCTGGCGGCATCAATTGGCTAGCCAACCTTGTGCATGATATATGCAACCGAAACAAAGACGCCTGTTGGCCTGTGTGTAAAGATAAAGATGTTCATGATATATGCAACCAAAATGGTTTTTTATTTCATGACCTAATTAATAGCTCCATTAAAAACACAAAGATGTTCATCGTCATCTTATAAAGATAAAGACGTGTAAAATTGGACATCTAGCGAGTTTAACTCTCAAAAGGTGATTACATATTGCAAGAGACGGAGTCCATTCGCTATGGGAGGAAGTTCGAACTTCTGGAGTTTCTTGTCTCTTGGTGAGATACTGAGATGCCAATTCGTCACTCAAGTAAACTATTCTTATTTAGTTGGGTTAAACTTTTATGTAGCTAAAGTGCGTGTCCGAATGCCTGCCGTTCAAGCGCCGTCATAAAGGACAGCAAAGTGAAAGTTCAATTTTTCTGAAAGGGTTTTTAGTTGAAAAAATGTTTCCGATGCAAATTTAAAAATGAATTACCTAATACAAAAACCGGGTACTTGTGCACCCCTAGTTTTTGAGACTGCCTAGTTTGGATTGTTGAACAACCAAACAACTCTGTGTTGCTTGTCTAACTCGCCACAAACAACTAAAATTTCAATAATAACATACGTTTTACCTCATAAAAGCCTGAATTTTCGAAGAACTCTAGTAATTGAAAAACTATTGGGATCTACTTCCCCCACTTGTTTTCGTTCGTCTGCGGCGTGGAAGATGCTGGTTCAGATTTTGGGAATCAATAAAGTTTTAAGTTTTGGTTTATATTCAAAAGTCACTATAAACATTTGGATTGCAACGCAGTTATTTCACGAGATAAATTTTGAGTTGTCATACATGTTTTAGTACAGTCTCAAAAAAAAAAAAAAAAAAAAAAGCAGTACACGAAACAACTTTTAAGCTACGTGTAAAAAACAGGTCACACAATAGGGTGCGGCTTTTCTCGTTTTCGATCACCGGAAGTTGGGTTACATGTATAGGGGGTTAGTCGTGAGAGAGTTCGAGAGATTTTAATGTATTTAAATCCCTAGGGATTTAGAGGGAGTGTATGAGAGTCTAGACAATTTGGGGGAGTTTAACCACAACTCCCCAGAAATCTCTTGTTTTTTAAGAGATTTTGTTCAAGCAAAAAACATCATGAAACTCCCTCAAACTCCCCAAATTGTAAACTCCCTATACTTCTAGTGTTTTACGACTAACGAGGAGTTTAAGAGATTCTAATCAAATCTCTCACCACTAACGAGGGAGTTTGAGGTATTTGTAGAAACTCCTAAATCTCTCACCACTAACGGGGAATCAGAGGTATTTGTAGAAACTCCCCCACAACTAACAGGGGGATTTGCTAACTCCCTTGAAATACATCAAAATCTCCCACGACTAACACCCTGGTAGATTTAAGTTGCATGATTTAATTTGGATCATGGCAAATAATTTGGGGTTTAGGGCCCAGTTGGATCACTAAGCAAGAAATTTTGGGTTACGAGAAACGACAAGTCATTGAGGTTCACCTTTGTCGATCGCATCTTTCCCCGCATCACTGCAAGGCCGATTTGCAGCTTGGGAGCTTTGTGGCGCTCCTCCGAGGCGTGGGAAAGGTATATGGGTCGCGTTAGGCTAAGATTAGACGTGCATTACTAATAGTCCCACATTGGCGAGGACAAAGTATTAGAACCAAAATGAAAGTTATAAAGACGGACGGAAAATGCCCAAGAAAGGCATGATCCTTCAGGCAGATAATGGGAAATGATGAGTGGTCAAAACTCACCAAATTCTATGTGAGAATTGGGTGTCCAGCCTAAGCCTGGTTACGACAATATGGGCACTCCCATTTGTTACCGATCTGATCCCTACCCACCTATTAAAACTTAAAACCAAATTTTTTTACTGCAGGAGCAGTACCTTCTTTTTTTTGAGTAAAAATAAAAATATCAAAATGTGCAAGTCTTTTTCCTTTATGGGATTGTTGAGACTTGACCCATGTAGTGTAAGGAACTAAATCTCATTTTGAAGGACTGACTATGAGGGCCTCTTTACAGGCTTGATGTTGTTTCCTATGCTGCTATTTACTTCTGTTTTGGCAATGAACCCGCGAAGCCTAGCCTTTTTCATCTACTCTCAATTGCACCCAGCAAACTAACATTTTTTATGCTCCTTGCACTAGTTGTCAGACCTGGTGAAATTGCCAAGTGAGCTCTGACAGAATTACCTCTAAACTGGACAGAACTACGATTACATGGGTGGGCTTGATACAGAGGTTGATACATTTTGCTCCAGGTAAATATGAAACACTGCAGTGCTTGAAGCAAACGACTTGGGTGACAAAAATACTCTTTAACATCATCATGAAGTAATAGCAGAAAAAACCAATACGTAGTCACCTCATTATTGTGAAAAAACTTACAGTAAACATGAGTTCTTCCCTAAGACATACACTCTTAACCAAAAAAAAAAACTAGTAAAAACATATTTATTCTAATGAAATCGAAATCTTAATCGTATGTGCACGCGGTTTCATTGAATTTGATTGGTTTAGTGATACTAGAGTCGATTATCACAGGACAACTAATGTGTTTCCTGTGTCTTGACTTAACAAGCTTACCTACAACATTACCTCGTGTAAAGATTCTGAATTCTATCATGAGTGGAACTCCACCTTTGTTATCTGACACTGCCAAGCTTGCTCCTGCTCCATATAGAGGAACCTTAGTTCCTTCTATCATCAGAGATACCGTTCTGCGGCTTTTTCTTGGTTGGAAGTATTTCTTCAACTGCATCATTTGTAAATAGAAATTAAATGAAATTTAAAGCTCAAAATCAAGCAAACAATAACTAATTCGTCGCTCCTCATTTACACAAATTCACCAATTAAGGAAAGCAATCTTTTTTCAGATTTCATTTTGGACAAGCAAAAGCGGATTCGAGAAAAAGTGTTTGTAAAGCAGATTTCTACTGCTTGACTTGATGCCAAGTCTAATTCAAGCTCCTAACAGGGTTGCTTAGCTAAGTCCCTTAAGTCATATTACAGGTCATAAACTGATTTTACAACGAAAGGTTTTGCATTTTTATACCACACGGAAATGTAATTATACCTGGCCATTTGCAACTGGAATTTGTGAATAGATGAGATTGACAGGACTTGAACTGACGTGAATGCCGAAAAATGTTGCTGGGTTATATACATGCACCTTCAGTGAACAATTCACAGTCAGCATTTTGGTTGGAACGCCTGTGATGTCCGACCCCTCTCCGAAATAGAAATTATTGACCGATAAACTCTGCAATGACACGAAATCAAATACTTAGACATTGGCAATTCAATGTAATTTCAAGGCAGTATTTGATGCGAAGTTCGAAAGATCTAGTGTCACACTATGTAACAGAGTCCTTGCATATCCTACATAACTGTAGAACGAATGCAGAGGAAGTCCTAGTAGAAAAAGCAATTAAGTAGACCATTAACACAGGAAACCCCTGGCTCTAAAAGCAACAGCATGGGAAGCTAACAAATCATGCTTACGCTAATCAGAACAAACAAAACTTCTGAAGTGCCCGAAACAAACACAATTTGAAGGGTCCAAGTCAAAAGATGGTATTCTTCTTTCTTCCTAGTCTACTTCAAAATAACAATAAGAAAATGAAATTCTATCCTCTAGCCATGAAATTAAGAATTTGAATCTTTGCCATTCCAGAATCCATACACGACAAATCCCGTTCAAAGCTAGCATTCCTCTCCCAAATACCACATCTATGATACTTCAAATTTGTACTTCAAGGACATCCAAAATCAAAAAACAAGAACTCCCATATCATCAACATAGCACCAATCCAGAACAACAAATACGAAAACACCACAACAAGGTCAAACATTCCAGATAAAGCTAGCATTCCTATCCTGAATACAGCGTCTATGATACTTCAAATTGGTACTACAAAGAAATCCATTTTATGATGAAAGAAGAACTCCCATCTCATTAACAATAGCACCAATCCAGGACAACAAACACGAAACAACATGACATGACTTCCAAATTCAATTGCAATTCTGACCCAACACCTTCTTCAATTTCTATTCTACTAACATACTTAAAATTCCCTACTTATAACCAAGAACAGAGCCAAGTAAGATAAATTTGGGGGGCAATTGCCCCACTAGCTCCTAAAGGTTAATATACCCAAAAATCAAACATTGGTCTAAATCCATTAAAACCGCAATAAAATAATGAAATCAAGAACAGTCTTTAATCCAATAAAATAATGGGTTACCAAAACAAACATTCAACAAATCAAATTAAAAAATTGAAACAAAAACCACATACCTTAACCACAATCTCAGGCACAAAACGTCTACTGGCACCCCAAATGATAAGACAAAACACGCTAAAAAGGAACACAAACGCAACCAACCCACCAAAAATCTGACACCTTCTTGAAACCCCATCATCATAATCAAATTCATTATAAGAACCTTCTTCTCTAATAACATTACATTCAGGCCAACCTTTATCATTATGTCTCTTATTCCTAATTTTCCTTCCTGAAGATGATCTAAAAGTACCGGAGAATCTACTAGCTGATGATGCTCTTGAATGTCTACCATAAGATGGATGTGATGGTGATTCCATCGGACTGTTATACACTGGCGTTGCTTGCATTGAAGATGATTTGTCTCCATCATCATGACTATCTCTTGATGGACTCTGTACATAATATACTGGTCTACTTTTTGGACTTGATATCGGTGATGATGGTGCTAAACTTGTTACATCTGAATCTGATTTTGCATGCATCGTTTTTCACCTCCAAACCCAGTTTTCTTCACACCAAAAAAAAAATGGGTTTTGAATTTTGATTCAATAATCTGAATTACAATCACAGAATTCACAAAATCATGAAATTCTGTAAAGAGAGTGTAACGTAAACATTTATAACCCAAAAAAGAAAAAGAAAACGTTTTTTTCTTTTTTAGACTGAAAAAAAGGGTTTATGAAGAATCTAGTGTTGAATGATTCAAAACTTGAAGCTGGTGATGATGAACAGAAAGGAGAGAGATTTAAGGGGGATTTTTCTGAACTGGAGAGCCAGAGAAATCTCTGGTTCTTTCTCCAACTTTATGACTGAAGTGGTAAGTGTGGGGGGTTTGGTTTGGGGTTTGGGATTAGGTTCGGAGGACACGAGCCAACACGAGGAGAGTTGATTGGCAACACAATTGTCGGCAACGATTTTTGTTGTGTGGACTCTGTTTGCTTTTCTCTTTTGTTTTGTTTTTATTTTTATTTAATATACATTCATTTTTTTTTATATATAATAACAAATTAAAGTTACATCAAACAACACCACCTTTGGTTGGAAGCCGAGCAACAAGCTGAGCTCCCACCCCCTTCTGAATAAAAACACTTAACCTATGAAAAATAAAGCTACCCAAACCACAACCTGCGTCATTATTAATTAGACGCTTGAAAAAAGAAATAAAATCCTCGCTAAGCTCTCCTAAAGTGGTAAAAGCTAAGACATTCAAACTTAGTAACCACGAGCGGCACACTCGGATAAATATTTGGTGTTCTTACGCGAGGCCGCTCTAGAAATAGCTTGCCCAGGAGTGAAGGCCCGAGCTCCATCACCGGCGAAGGAGAGACTCTGTGACATCCATACACACATCTTGCCCATTATCCCATTTGAGGACAAGGATATCGGTGGGCGTAGGTCCTTGTTATCGTCGCTTATAATCCCAGTTCGCCTCCTTGTGAGCGGGGATACCGATCTTTGTAAAGGATATCTATAGCTAAATCACGAATTACATCATGTCGGAACTTAATCCCGACATCCTTAGCCACTGATGAAGCGCATGATCACCAAAATATCCATAGGTTTCTTCTATGAACAAGAGCACGGCCCACTTCTACAAACGAGAGGAATACCAAGGCGATAACGGACAATGACCCCTAAGCGACGGGGACCAAGACACTGCCAAGTCCACTAATAAGAACGACCAAGAGATAGTCACGAGCGTGCTTGATCTGGTTACACTTGCCATAGTATTGCGTCTCTATCGAAAGCTTGATGGCCTGGACGAGGATTCGCTTCTTTACCGCATCGAAATAAGAAACCGCCAAGGAATGCATTGACGGGGGCGGTTTCATCGACCTGCAATATGAAGAGGGCAAATCACACACTGTATAAATTTACGAAGAGGCTGTTTTGTAAGCAACACCATTGTCCGTGGGAATAGGCGCAAGTATCACCTTCCTTACGGGAGACGTCGACTGCGGGAAGCAAGATAACGATGATTACGGGTGTCTCGCCATAGTATAAATCCCAAGGCCGCCATCTTTGATAGGCGGAGTAGCTATTCTCTGCCGCAAAGGACCGAAACCAGCTCCATCACCCGTAATCGAAGCCTCAAATACTTGAGAAGGTGGTCGTCAAAAGGGCGACTTCTTTGTAGAGCTGCGAGGTTGGTGGTGCGCATAGCAAAATATAGTCTAGAAACACCAACACAGTTGCGAAGCAGCAAAGTCTCGCTCTGAGGGTCCTTAAGCTTTTTGATAGTTGACATTAAATGGATAGCTTTGTTCACCCTACCCAAAACAATATCACTCATGAAGTCCATATCCAAACTCACAGGTCCCCCTAACAGTTTAACCCCTTTGCTCGGCCTCCCAATGTCCTTGGGGAAAACACCCTCCTCGAAACTACGGGAATCAGGAGTAGGCCAGAAAACCTCAGTTTTCCTAATATTGAGATGCAAACCTCTAGCCGGCCCTTCAGATTCTATAATCCGCAATGCCTTGGAAACCTCCAAAGTGTCCCCAATCACGGTCTGCGTCATCAAGATACCGAGGCATGAAGATCAAGCTTGCACTGAGAAACAATAGACTTCACCAAAGGGTGAAGAGTCAAAGCAAAAAGAAGGGGACCAAGAGGATCACCTTGTTGCACCCCTAGAGAGGAAGACAGAATGTGCTGATCGTAGAAAAGTTTAGCAGGCCTAGCATAACAAAATTCAACCCAACGAGAAATACCTGGACAATGTATCCGGACCTCCTGGATTAGATGAGACCTACAAACCATATTGAAAGCATTCGAAAAATCAATAAGCAGCATTGACTTCGAATTCAAATGTCCTTCCAACTCTAACAACCCATTCACAGCGTGAAGAATACCTTCACCCCCTACTGGCACACCAACTCCAAACTGAAGATCCCCCAAATAAGAAGCCATAGCCTTGCCAAGCTGAAGCAAGCGTACCACCTTAGAGACCAACCGACGCCAAATAGTACCTACCGCAATTGGCCGTAACCCTCCCCCAGGTTTGAGCAGGGGCGTGAGAGGCGCACTGGCGATGAGCTCCCCCAAAATCATGGGACACTTGCCAGCCAACCAAAGGTTGACCACCCCCGTGATCGAAGCCAACAAATCATCCGCCACTGCCGCAGCCGCACCACTCAAGGCGTCAACCAAATGTTGTGCACGCAACCCATCCCGGCCGCACGAAGTCCCTCTAGGAAAACTCTTGATGGCACCCCGAACAGCCCGCGAATCCACCAAGACCGGTTCGCCGCATATATCTTCCTCTGGAATAGAAGGAAGTGGAGCCGTGGGGTGTTTCTCTTGTAGTTCCACTAATGTGGCCTCACTTTGCGAGGAGCAATACCGTCGAGGATAAAACCCGAATAGCGGTTTGCATAATGACCAAGCTCTAGATTCTTAAATAAGCACTTAGGTTGGACGCACCTTCCTTTTCTCAAGGTCCTTTATGGAGCCATGGGAACTCGGCCGCTGCAGCAACTTGGTGACAAGCTTAAAGCATCCTCCGGGCTCCCTCCAAATCATCAAAGCCTTCGTTTGCAATCGCTTTACGATTGCAAGACTTCTCATCAGTTTGTAGGTATGTCACCGAGCCGGCGTGCATAAAGGGAACAGGATGAGACGAATCCAGGCAGAGATGCTTGACGGATTGCTTAACACACTGTCTAAGCACGGCTTCAAAGTGCGGGAGAAACTCAACCGACACTTATGGGGAATACTGGCTACAGTGGGGATCGAACGCTGGAAGGCGGTACACAACAAGCCCGGTGTTAAAGCAAACTCCTCATCCGATAAAGCCTTGGCAGCAACAGCTTCAACGGAAAGACCCTCAGCATCACGAACACCATTCCTGCTGACAGAATCACAACTAGGCAGCACCTGCACCGCATTCGGTTTGTCGACACCATGGATCAAAAAATCAGCAGAACTTCCATTGAAGGGCCCTGCGACAACGTCACAATGGACACCTTTCCCTTTGCAGGAAGATTCCCAGGTGTGTAAAACCATACACCGGGAGCATAACCACATCTCGTAACCTGCAAACAAATCTTCCCAAGCATTGAAAACCACGACATCATCAGCTATGAGGCCTCTGCAGTGATCATTGTCTCTCGAAAAAGCATGCTTAGTTCGTAAGTGATGCATGATGGAACCCCCAGCATATCCTCTATTGTTAACTCCATTGCCACATTTGTCAAAATCCCTAAACGGACAGGTTACGTATCCAATCTGGGAGGTTGAACTGGCTGAAGAAGAAGGCGCCGAAAGAGGCGATGCATGGGGTTTGAGAGAAACGCGAGTTGCCGCCTTGGTAGAAGCAGCCATGGAACGATAAACCGAAAAGCCCTAAAAGAGAATAGCAACAAAACCTAACGAAACAGACAAACGAAAGGTGAAAACGAAAAAGAAAATCAATGAAAGACAAGCCGTGGAACAAACCAAAACAAAAAAGCGATCGAAACAGCGAAACTAATGAAAAACAATGAGACAAATCCGACTGAAAATCATGGCTTTCAGTCGCCATGGTTCGCCGCCGGAGCTCATGGTTCGCCGCCGGAGCAATTATACATACGTGTGTTGTGGATGTTTTTATGGTCTGGCTAGTGACATTTTGTGACCTACTTCTTGTTTAGATAGATGTTATTATCGCAGATGCTATTTTAGATGCTAGTATTTTCTAACCAAGTTGGTTTTGGAAGATGCAAGTTGTATGCAGTTTTGGCTGGTTATTCATCATAATTTGATTTAGAGGTCTCGTGGATGTCTATTCTGAAATTACATAACTAAATTAACTTCGTGATTTGAGATTTATATTGGTGACGTGATAGGGAATTTGTGGTGCAAAATTCGTGAGTGACAACTAGCAAGTAGGGGACCTTAATGGCAATTAATGATCGGTGTATTGTATTTGTTTTAGGCAAGATACAAAGTTTTTTTTTTGATGGAAAGGCAAATTGTATTAATCAAATAACAGAGTACAAGAGATTTATAATCTCATTTTTGACAAAAATATTGGAAATAACACTAAATTTTAAAACTCTTTGCTGAATATTGGAAGACATGTGACTAAGATTCTTTATCCGAGCTTCTTTAGCAATGTAATCCGCTGCATAGTTATATTTCCTGTTTATATACTTTACCTGGGCCTGTGGAAGATTTTCCAATATTGAGATAGTATCCTGAATTGTATTATCCGCGTTCCAAGGAGAATCTTTACAAGTCTTGTTGATCGTTTCCGCCAGTGTTTTGCAGTCTGTTGCTATCGAGACACTAGATAATATATTTTCACTTAACCATGAGGCTGCTTTTAACAAGGCTTTTGATTCTGCATGAAAAGTTGAGGAGGCCCACTCCGATCCCGCTGCAATATGCACGAAAGATTCGTTGTCCACTGAGTAAAGTAGAAAGGCATAACCCATCGTTGAATCTTCTTTTTTAAAAGCCGCATCCATAAAGATTATCTAGTCCGACTTTAAGTCGGACCATTTTTCCTTGGGGATATTTCTTTCTCTGTTCCTCAAATATTTTTGGATCTTTCCTTGAGAATTCTGGTGCAAGAATTTATTGATTTGCTCTATGAGGTGATTCGGATTTGGGTTGATTTTTTCGAAAACCACCGAACATCTGTACTTCCAAATAAACCAAGATATAGTTGCGATTTTATCAGACCATTGTAAGAATTCTTGATCCGTGATCCACTCATTTATCCAATTAACTATGGATTGTGAACCAATTCTCGTATTCACTGCTTCTAGAGAAAGACCAAACCAAATGGCTCTTGCAAATGGGCAAAATCGAAACAAGTGTTGTTCTGATTCTCGCTCCTGTGAATCGCACATTGGGCACTCTATGTTTATGTCTGTATTATGGCAAGATACAAAGTTAGATTAAAACTTTGATAATCTTATAAGAGGAGAAGTGAAAGCGCGTTTGAATATCAAAAGTAAAAGTGTGTCTACTTCTCCAGGAGTAAAAGTTCACAAAATGTTGATTTTTCTGCTTGTGAAGGTCGGAAAACTAAACGCACTATTTAACATTTCCGAGCTCAATAATCTGGACGATGTGCACTTCATATTGCAATCCCGTAGAGGCAGAAGCATCATAATCTCTCAAATTAAACTTTCCCCAAACAAAAAGATCTTTTCAGTAAGCATCACTCTCAAGCATTAGTAAGCTTTAAGTCCAATGCTTTCTTCTCTTTATTGTTTGTTTTGTCATCTACTAATAATTTAAATTATGATATGTGTTTGTCCTTCTTTTTGGATGTTACAATGAGAGCAAAAGTTTGTTTGTTGATTACATGAGGTGGGGAATTTTGTTTCGTCCAAGTCTTTTAGATGCCATTTTAAACCAAGTTGAGAACCACCACATTATAACTACTGTGGGGATTAACTAAACAAAGAACCGTCAAGCTAGCCGGAAGTACAATATCCCCACCACCACACAAACACCAACTTGATCTCGAAGTGTTCATAAATGGTGTTTTTCGTTTTCTTGTTGGGTGAAACCCAAACCTACATATGCAACTTGATTTTGTCTTTGCCTATTGAATTTCCAAGACTTTCTTCACTTTTATGAGGAGGAGTTTTGAGTTGTCAATTTTCTCTTTTCTTGCATTAAAACGATATTCATCAACAAAAAGATGAGTTTTAATTATAAATTGATGAAAAGTCTAAACAAATCTAGAACTAGGAATTTTAAGACAACAATCAGAAGCAAAGGAACACGAAAGCAGTTACTTTCTCTACTCACCAGTCCACTTGTATTAAGTGTTTGAAATGTGTATCTTTCTTGATCAAAAGCAGAAGAAAACAAAATAAAACATAAAAGAAGTGGTTAATTTAATCAGAGTTTGTTTGGTTAATCATTGATTTAGAGAAACATTTCAAGCCACAAGCAGCCCTGATAAGATTGTGCGTTAGGTATACTGCCGTAGGCCCATAGTGGTGTATAGTGGTGCAAATCAGATGTCATTTCTTTTACAAAACTAGTCATAAAAAACCAAGGTGACCAAACTTGTGGTACAAAAACCACACTCAAATGTTGGATTTATTAAAACTCCATCTTAAACTAAATTGATATAAAAACCCCAGATTTTAAAAAATTGATACGAAAACCTCAAATTTCAAAATTGGATTCATCAAATTTTATGATGAAACCAAAAATTGGTTTCGTCAAATTCTACGAGGTTTCATCAAATTTTATGATGAAACCAAATTTTGGTTTCATCAAAATTTTGTTTTTTGGGGTTTTTGTGTTAATTTTGTTTTGGCGGATTTTTTGTGGATGGATAGTGACACCTTTGGGATTATAACTCGCGGACCGTTTCTTTTATCAATAAAGATACATCCATCACGGTACAAAATTATGGTGAGTGTAGAATCACTCTTCTTTTATATAGTGTGGGTGTTTTGGGGAGTTCTATTTTCTTTTTTTCCTTTTTTTTTTTCTTCTTCCTCTTGGAAGTAGTGTCTTTGGGAGTTGATTCTCTTTGGGGTGTAAGAATCAGGTGTCATTTCTTTCTGGTGGAGGTTCGAGAGTCTTTATTTGTTTTTTCTTAAAGGGCCTAATGCAAATTGAATTAAGACATGAGGTCCACACTGACAAGGTAGAGACTCCTTACAAGCACTGGCGGAACGAGAGACTAAGAGTGTGTTTCTTTTCTCCGACTTATCTCGGCCCGATCGAAATCATCATCGACTCATGGATCGACTTAATGTGTTTATTTTTTTTGAGTAAGATCTGACTCATCTGACTCAAAAATATGAGTTAGTGGTTTGTCCCCATGAATCAGGGGTATTTTATTACCTGATTCAAACGGGTCCGAATAAGGGGTTAGGTCTGACTCAGATCGCGAGTCAGATCTGACTCAAAAAAAAAAATTTATCTGACTCGTTCCTAGTTAGCGGTCGAGTCAAACCCAGACCCCGATTAGAAAAAAACAAACACACTCGAAGACCAGGGGGGCTAAAAAAAATATAGCACTATGATGGGCTAAACCAAAAATATAAGACAAATTAACGAGTTTTTTATGCAATTTATAAGATTTTAGGTGGGGCTAGAACCAAGGTTAGTCAACCCTTGGCTCCTCCCCGCTTATAAGGCAAAAGAAAAAGTACTAGTAATCACCAATAACCGATCATGGTATCCCAAGTACAAATAAGCGTACTCAAAAAACAACCATCAGAATTTTTTACAGGCAAATCCCAGTTAATAGAATACATTTTACAGAAATGATGAGTCTATCTACATTTCTTTTCTAATCACCAAATAACGCCCACCAAATGCTATAGGAGTACCAATTCACAAAAATACCATAGGAATACCAATGTAGGAAATACCAATTTACATGAGTATGTACCTATCTCGGTAAAATTTTATGTCTATCAAAGTTTTGTTTTATATGAATTTGGTACACCTCCATGTAATTTGATACCTCTCTCCGGCAATGTTGAGTAAATATAATGGCTTTCTAGTTGAATGTCACTCACAAACTCATTTACCACGGTACTAAATACATTAGGAAAAGAAATCCGAGACCCTAATTTAATGGAGAGCTTTATCCGTGGAACTCTGGTATGCACACACACATACAAAAAACGATTTGATCTAAAATAGGTGCAAAAAAACAACTGTAATATATATTATATATTGGTTGATAAGAAGTCATGATCCTTGTACTAATCTCAATAGTAGTACCAACTGATCATGTAGACAATTATACGTAGTTATACATAGATTGATATCCACGGGTATACTAACCTATATGTATTTAGAATTTAAAATTGATTATGTGATAGAAAATAACAATAATTTTCACAAATGGCTTAACTCTTGGCTCACTAACAGTGGCAAGATCTATCACTTAGAATTTAAAATGGCTTAACTCTTGGCTCACTAACATTGCTATCACTTAGCCTTAGGGCTCGGGCTCGTGCCTGCGTCGTGGACATGAATCAACCAAGATCTATCACTTTGACAAAATGATTTTAAATTATTTCCTTAAATATTTTACAATCAAAATAAATTTTGTCTTAATGTGGGGGGCGTCTGACCAGGCGCAATATATTTTATTTCCTAATTTAAACTATAATGACATATTTTTGACATTGATTTCTTTCCAAAAATCAAATTATACCGGCATAAAATCGAGTTAATGCCATAGTTGTTTTCTGTCCGTTTTACTCCTTATGCCTTGCATGGCACAAGGAATTGATTCTCCATCAATTGCATTTATCACACCTCTCCCTTTTCTGCTATAAAAGAGACTCGAAACTTTCATTTCAATTTGTGTCCAGAAGAGCTACTATCCTCTTATTTTCGTCTCTCTCCCTATGTGTGGTTTTTACTTTCATTCTGTGCCATTGCTGTTGAGTTCGTAAGAGTGGGCAAGTACTATAGTGCTAACAGTTCTTGCAACGGGCAGTTTTATCCTGGATACGACTTGACCACGGGGTATAGGCATCACTCATTCTTGAGGCGTACCGGTCAACTATCGTGTTAAGGACAGCGTGTTGAACACGTGACTCTGTCCTCTGTTTGCTGTCCATTGAGTGTTTATTTACCTTTCAGAAATTTATTTCTAACATCTTCACATCTTCTTTTAGTGTTTTATTGTAACAGTTGCAACACTAACTTCCTAAGTTAGTTCTTTTGAATGCACTTAACTTACAAAAAAAAATAAAAAATAAAATAAAAATTGATGAAAAGTCTAAACAAATCTAGAACTAAGAATTTTAAGACAACAATCAGAAGCAAAGGAACACGAAAGCAGTTACTTTCTACTCACCACTTGTATTAAGTGTTTGAAATGTGTATCTTTCTTGATCAAAAGCAGAAGAAAACAAAATAAAACATAAAAGAAGTGGTTAATTTAATCAGAGTTTGTTTGGTTAATCATTGATTTACACTGCATAGAGAAACATTTCAAGCCACAAGCAGCCCTGATAAGATTGTGCGTTAGGTATAGTGCCGTAGGCCCATAGTGGTGTATAGTGGTGCAAATCAGATGTCATTTCTCTTATCAATAAAGATACATCCATCGAAGTTTTCTCCCGCAAAACACACCGCGTGAGATAAAGAATGGCCCCATTTCTGCCCACCGATGATCCAAATGTTGAGACGGACTGTGATTGTCCGTTGATTTTCCGCTCGGGATATTTCATGGTACAAAATTACGGTGAGTGTAGAATCACTCTACTTTTATATAGTTTGGGTGTTTTGGGGAGTTTTTTTTCTATTTTACCTTTTTTTTTTTTTTTTCTTCTTCTTCTTCGTGGAAGTAGTGTCTTTGGGAGTTGATTCTCTTTGGGGTGTAATAATCAGGTGTCATTTCTTTCTGGTGGAGGCTCGAGAGTCTTTATTTGTTTTTTTTTCTTAAAGGGCCTAATGCAAATTGAATTAAGACATGAGGTCCTCACTTGACAAGGTAGAGACTCCTTACAAGCACTCGGCGAACGAGATTTCTTTTCTCCCGACTTATCTGGGTCTGGATCAAATTATCGACTCATGTGGATCTGACTCAATATGTTTATTTTTTGAGTCAGATCTGACTCAAAAATTAGGGGTTAGGTCTGACTCAGATCGCGAGTCAAAAAAAAAACAAAAAAAAAAAACAGTTATCTGACTCGTTACGAGTTAGAGGTCGAGTCAAACCCAGATTCGTTCCGAGTTAGAGGTCGAGTCAAACCCAGATCCCGATTAGAAAAAAACAAACACACTCGAAGACCAGGGGGCTAAAATAAATATAGCACTATAGTGGGCTAAACCAAAAATATAAAACAAATTAACGAGTTTTTTTATGCAATTTATAAGATTTTAGGTGGGGCTAGAACCAAGGTTAGTCAGCCATTGGCTCCGCCCCCGCTTACGAGGCAAAAGAAAAAGTACTAGTAATCACCAATAACCGATCATGGTATCCTAAGTACAAATAAGCGTACTCAAAAAACAATCATCAGGATTTTTTACAGGCAAATCCCAGTTAATAGAATACATTTTACAGAAACGATGAGTCGATCTACATTTCTTTTCTAATCACCAAATAACTTAGCATTTCTTTCACGCCAGTTCTCCAACTAAATGCTATAGGAGTACCAATTCACAAGACTACCATAGGAATACCAATGTAGGAAATACCAATTTACATGAGTATGCCCCTATCCGGAAAAATTTTATGTCTATCAAAGTTTGTTTTATATGAATTTGGTACACCTTCATGTAATTTGATACCTCTCCGAAGAATGTTGAGTAAATATTGGCTTTCTAGTTGAATGTCACTCACAAACTCATTTACCACGGTACTAAATACATTAGGAAAAGAAATCTGAGACCCTAATTTAATGGAGAGCTTTATCCGTGGAACTCTGGTCTGCACAAAAAAAAAAACGATTTGATCAAAAATAGGTGCAAAAAACAACTATAATATATATTATATATTGGTTGATAAGAAGTCACCATCCTTGTACTAATCTCAATAGTTCAGTACCAACTGATCATGTAGAGTGTAGACAATTAGGCCTCTTCCTATGCACATGCCAAAACATGGTATTTGGCATATATGCACCCACTATGGGTATGCCAAACTGCCAAACTCATATGCCAATATGTTTTTCCTGGCATATAGGCATACACGACAGAGTTTCCAGCGAGCGATAGAGTCTCGGTTGCTCGATGGTCAAAGAATCGTTCGATGGTCATTCAATCGACAACGACAGTCAAGCTATCGCTCGATACTATGATAATCGCTCATCAGATCTTCATCTAACGGCTACAATTCCCCCCTACCGGATTTCAACCAATTCCAACCCAACTTCAAATTCATTTCACCATGCATAGTGCATAACCGAAGTGGATTTGACTACAGAGAAAATAACATGGATCATGATAGCGTATTTCCACATACCTACTCAAGGTGAATTTTAATGAAATGTAAATCTGGTTTCAATCAATATTAATTTAAAAGATAGTTTCCATTAATCTAAAAAAACAAAATTACATTTCACATTTCAACTAAAAGAAAACATTTTAACTACTCATTTCCTTGTCCGTTTCCTCCTGGACCAAAGATCCAATTGCTGCATTTTCTGGATCCATAGATTTATTCAACAAACTAGTTAAGGTGCCGGGTTTGAGGCTGACTTGGTGGTTGAGTCTCATCGAATCACCATAACCTTGATAAGCAATGGGAGTACGGGGTATGGGAACATTATACAAATCTTGAAATGCGTGTGAATGATATTGTTCTTTGGAATGGTTGAAATGCTGATGAGGTTGAGGCAATTGGGGTGTACAGATTCGTTTGCCTAACTACTTCCATGTTCACACCACCACCTGGAGTCAGTATGTCAGTTTGCAAATGACTAAACATACGTGTAGGAGTTGTATCCATGACAATGTTTTCTTCAACACCTTGTACTGCTTGACTTTCTAACACCATGTTTGGAGTTGAACTTTCTGGTACCTCCTCCATATGACGACGTCTCAATCTTCTTTCACCACTTTGCTGACTTCCACGACTTTGATGACTTCGAAAACTTTGCTGACTTTTATTACTTTGCTGACTTCCACTGGGACTCAATCCTCTACCAGCTCCAACACCGGACTCAATCCTCTACCGGCTCAACAGGACTCATGTCATACATCATGCTTTCCCTCAATCTTTGCATCTTGTTCCAAGTGCATATTACTAAATCCATGAAGAAGAGCATCATAATTGTTACATCGGGTCTGATACTCCAACTCTGTAGCATTGACCCCGAGGTATGGATAAGTCCGAGTAGGTGCACTAGAAACAATTGGATAAGTAAAAATCTCTCCAGATGTGTTGGATATAGTCTTTACTTCCCAAGAAAATGGTGGCATGTATGACGATGAACTTTGAGAAGGATATGCAAATACGTCACCCCGTCTCTGGTGGAGGTTGGGAAGGAAGAAATTCATTGTCAAGTGGCAACCTACCTAAAGCTGGGAAATCCATCCGACCCAAACTTTGCGGTTGCATGGAAATATTTGGCTTGAAAATAGTATTAAACCAAGATAGGTACTCATTTATGTCCATCGGCTCCTGGATCAATTCATCATCTTCTTGCCAACGATGAACTTCTCTTATCAATTTGAAGTAATCGTCATTGAAACATCTCGTCTTTGGGATAATGGTTGACAGCTATCACCGATCTCCTTGCAAATGAAGAAGCCATCTTTCACCATAATACCAAACACCCTTCTCGAAAATAGGGCTGTATAACACCATCCTTCTAAGGCTTAACTCTACCATTGTCTGACCTAGTTCTTCTTGGAACTCAGGTACTGCTTCATATGGCCGTGAGATAAGGTTATGGCTTGTTCTACTCAACTGCTGAATCTTATGAACAATAGCGGTATGTTGACCATCTTCAATCATGCAGCTTCCCAATTCTCGAATCATACTTTCGTATGATCGGAAATACATTCATATAATTCTTAAGACAAGGTTCCGAAACACGGAAATATGTATACCACCAATACGAAAATAATAACATTCAACGGGTTAATAACTTTTCCATATGAAAATGACAAATAAATACATAATGTGAAAAAGATTGGTTCTTACCTCCCGGGAACTCCCGAGAAAGCATTAAAACTATCTTTATCACACGTCGAATTATCACTTAGGGCAATGTAAATCTCTGATAAAATCGCAGTCCCCCAATCATATGTTGGTGCTTGCTCTAAATCTTCTAATGCTTCGAGAAACCCAATTAACACTACTGAGCTAGCATTTGAAAATAGACATTGGCCCAGTGTCCACAATACAAAACAGACGTTCTAGCTCCTCAAAATGGTCGGGGGATCAAATATTGATTACCGGTTCCTCTGTTTTCATTCATTCTTACAGCATAACGCTGGAAAAAACTTTTCAACCCAGACACCTTCAACCCATACGCTTTTAATTGTCTATGTGTAGGATTTCCTCCTAATTCATTTGAGTATAAAGGAAGTCTTTCTTTCCATCTATCTTCTGATAACCACTTTAGTCTATTAAATGGAATTAAGTTCCCTTGGCATGGAATTCCGGTTAACATGTATAAATCTATCGGTGTAACTCCTATTAACAATAATTATTCATAATTATAATTTGTTGATTTTTATGAAACAAAACACATAATCTAAAAATTAAATTACTAGAAAAGACTGACTTACCGCATTCAAAGTCCTTGAAAAAGAACGTGTTTGTAGTCTTCCACCATCGTTCTAATATAACTTGAACACCTTGAGTCCTGTGGTTTCTAGGTTGTATTTGATATAGATGTTGCCAAGGATATCTTCTCACTCTCTCTTGAACAACGGGGAGGAAGTAATTGAAAAATTGTACGTAACTCGGTCCATCCACCTCTTAGATGTATAGCGTTACATCGCCCCTCATTATCAGAAAGGTGATTAGAGAATATACCTTCACCGGCTACTAGTCTAACATTATTAAACTCATAATTTGTATCCACAACAAAACTTACTCCTTTGCCAAGGGTACTAGTAGATGCTTTCCCTTTTTGTTTCTTTTTTTCTCTCCATATTTGTTTAAGATAATCGTTTGAGAACAAAAGTTTAAAGAAAATCGTGGTTTTCGAAGGTTTTCGAAGAAGAATTGAGAAGAGTTTAGAAGAGGTGGAAGTATAGTTGCGGTATTTATAGGCGTCGAAACTCGAACGGTGGCAATATTGATTATATCGACAACGATATAGTGAATTTCGAGCGATATTGTCAATATCGCCAAATATAAAGTCAATATCGCTCGCTAGGGATTCGATCGCTCGGCGGTTTCCCCATAGTGGCGCAAATGGTTTGGCATGCCAAACACCATTTTTTTGGCATGTGCATAGGAAGAGGCCTTATACATAGATTGATATCCACGGGTATACATAGATCCTTGTACTAATCTCAATAGTTCAGTACCAACTGATCATGTAGAGTGTAGTTATACATAGATTGATATCCACGGGTATACTAACCTATATGTATTTAGAATTTAAAATTGATTATGTGATAGAAAATAACAATAATTTTCACAAATGGCTTAACTCTTGGCTCACTAACATTGGCATGGAGGTTACGCGTTGGATTGGTCGGAAGTTTGTAGTATCATTATCAGGTATATATGGAATGATAGATGTAGCTGGATATTCAAAAAGAAAACAAAATAGCGCTGCTACATATCCTCAATTATAAAATACATCAATAACACAAGGAACATAAATAAACCAAATATTACTCTATTATGAAAACACTTTTTATAACCTTATGGCTGACGTAAAATCCATTCGACTGAGCATGTCTTCCTCAAATGCAACATTATCATCCTTCATTTTTTGATTCTCATCTTTTGTTTTCTTGATTTTATCTTGATATTTCAAACCGTCTTGACTTTGAATCTTTTCATACAATTTCTTAATTAAATCAAGGATGTATTCTTATGTAATATAATATCTTTGACTTTTAATTCTCGTAGTATCCATATATAAGGGGTTTTCTCATTAAAATTGACAAAGGGGGAGATTATTGGAGCATTGCTCGGTTGAACCCACCATGAGTTGGTATGTCAAGTTTGATTTTCAAGTTTAGTTCCTAAACTCGGAGTTGCTTAATTCGATCACTAAAATCAACTTAGACTTCATCCATCACTAATTAATATCCTGCATCAAGTTATTTATCCAAATATGTCCATATTTAGGTTGGTAAAGAATATTTTGTAAGGCATTTATATCAGTCGAGAATAAAACTTCATTTTTATCACATATAGTGGTTTTATCCAACCTCCATTTGTCCAATAGGAGTATATCCTCACCTATACATGACGACATGTAAAACTCGGAATAACATTATCCTAAAAGGAAAGATATGGTTAACTACGAGTCAAGGTGTGTTTGATTGCGAAATTCACAATTCCAAGGAATCTATAATCCCAGGGGATTACAAATCCTTCGTGTGTTTGGTAACTCAATTAAAATTTCTAGGATTCATACAATCCTCTTTCTTTTAAGTCCATGCAATGTTTGACATCACTCTCAGAATCTTAAAATTATGTGTATGGAACTTTTGGATTAAAAAATATTGGTCCTTTAATCCCTGGATAAGTTTCCCGGTAAAGGAGGAGGGTCGGGTTCCATATATGGAGGATTTCTTTGGAAAAGTGATTCTAATAGAAAACATGATTTCGGGGGGACTTGGTCAACATTAGATATTCTTGTCAAGCTTGGTTTGGTCATATATGATCAATTCTTAATTTTGAAAATTTGCCTGGTTCTACTTTGATAGATTTCTTGAATTTTAGGACGATGGTATATTGAAACGGTATTGCAATGGTAATGAGAATTCTAGTGTCCTCCTTTGTTTGTGTATGATGACTAGTTTATGTATACATGATAGATTTGAGGTTTGTTACATAGTGTAAATGGAGGGGTCCATGATAAAATATACTTTAGTGATTGATGGCTAAGAAGTAATATCCTTGGTGACAGTAGAATGAAAAATATTGTTGCAATGTGTTTATGTTTCTCTTTGGCTTTAACATCATGATTTTTATGAACTTGCGGTATATCAAATTATTTTTTCTAAATTGAAGCCTAGTCTTTACATTTTATAATACCTGTTGTTATATTTTAGGTGGTAATGCAATTTTTTTTATATATAGTTTATTTATATTAATAAGAGGCTACAAAAAGAAAATGCTTTAGGCCACAGAAAATGCAGGACCGATCTTGTATAATTCCACCAAATCCCATGAATCCCACCTTTAACATTGTGCATCCAAACTCACCATTTAAGAATATAGTTAAGTGTTCAAATGGGGTTGCCCAAGAAAATGAAAGCAAGAAAGTGTGAAGTTAGCCTGATAAAGCCGGTTCCTATAGGCATGGCAAAGCCCGAGGGTTTGCCACTTTTGCACCAACTATGGGAACGGTAAAGTGAGAAACAAGCCTTCGTAATCTGTCAAATTTGCCACATAGCCAGGCAGATCTAGTTTCTCTCGAGCGATAGAGTCTCGACTGTTCGATGTATATTAAATCGGGTGGCGTAGACTAGACCGCCAGCGGTGTAAACAAGACCGCTCGGTGTAGTCTCGATCTCGTGCTCTAACACTTTTGTTAGAGCACTTTGCTGAACAGTTGGTGTTGATGGTGGTTTTTAGCTTAAGGTTGAAATCATAAAACACTAAACCCTAGCGACCGGGATGTCACAACATTAAAAGTAACAAGCATTTACTAGGCACATTTACCGAAACCTTTAATGTGTTCCTAAATAATTATCTAGGGTATCTTTTTCAAATTAGGGTTACGACAAGCCAAACCCTAATTCCCACGTGTGCCAATGGCAAATCATGCCATCCACACCGACCGCGCCAAAGCATGCCAGCCATGCTAGCCACACCTCCGTGCCAATGGCAAATCATGCCAGCCACACCGACAACGCCAAAGCATGCCAACCATGCTAGCCGCACCTCATTGTGCCAATAGCAAATCATGCCGCCCACACCGACCGCGCCAAAGCATGCCAACCATGCTAGCCGCACCTACTGTGCCAATGGCAAATCATGCCATCCACACCGACCGCGCCAAAGCATGCCAACTATGCTAGCCGCACCTCGTGCCAATGGAAAATCATGCCGCCCACACCGACCAGCGCCAAAGCATGCCAACCATGCTAGCCGCACCTCCGTGCCAATGGCAAATCATGCCCGACCACACCAACCGCGCAAAGCATGCCAACCATGCTAGCCGCACCTCCGTGTCAATGGAAAATCATGCCATCCCAGGGACCGATCACAATAAAAGCATGCTAGCCATGCCAGTAGAACCTCCGTGCCAATGGCAAATCATGCCAGGCACACCCTCTTTGCGCCACATGCCAAACGCACCTCGCCATGGCCCATGCCGCGCCACCATGCGGCCTTTACTAAGCGTCTATCAAACGAGCGTGCAACAATCAATGGTTTCCCTTCAATCCCGGGAGCAAATCCCGGCCGTCTAAGGTTACCAAACGACCTTTTCCCCAAAACCCTAGCTTGGTCACGCACCTAGCCAAGCTAGCCGCGCCATGCCAAACGCACTTTGCCTTGGCCCTAGCCATGCTAGTTACATCATGCCAAGCCAAACGCCATTGCCTTGTCTCTAGCCACGCCATGCGCCTATGGCAAACCCTTGGCCCCACATGCCAAGCCAAACCAAACCTAGCCAAGCTAACCGCGTCATGCCAAACGCACTTTGCCTTGGCCCTAGACATGCTATTCACATCATGCCAAGCCAAACGACCTTGCCTTGGTCCTAGCCACGTCATACGCTCATGGAAAATCCTTGGCCCCACATGCCAAGCAAAAATCGCACCTAGCCAAAGCTAGCCACGCACAAGGTGAACCCTTGGCCCCACATGCCAAGCCTAACCACACCCTAGCTCGCCACCCCGTTGGCCTTCCCCTACGCGGCCACCAAAACGAAGGCGTGCAAAAATCAACGGTTTCCCCTTCAAATCCGAGGAGCAAATCCTAGCCATCCAAGGTTACTGTGACGACACATGGTAACCTTTGGCCGAAAACCTAAGTTT
>JAJJWW010014825.1:0-29382 GCA_023531295.1 Papaver armeniacum | reverse complement strand
GAGACTTAGCTATAGTAGACTAGGAAATCAAGACTTATAGTTTTGATCACTAACATGACAAACATGCTTGAGATAGCAACGCATGCGATTCGGCCAGCAGCGGCTCTTAACGCGTGCAAGGTGTTCTTAAAAGATTAAAGAAGATTTGAAGACGAAGTGTTGATGGTGGATTTTCATTTAAGGCTGAAATTGTAAGGCCAAAATTATACGCTAACATTTGCAAAAGATAAAGCCATTAATAAGTGATGAATTTCCTTCACTTTACTAATTCACCTAGAATAGAGCATGTAAGCGATAATCCGAGTATTACATGAATTAAATACACAAAATTCATCCAGGTTGGAGCATGTAGCAACAATCCCATATACCTCTGAATTTATAGTATTAATTAATGCACTGACCAGCCTTGTATTTCCGTACTCATTCACAGAGTGCGGCATGACGGCTAGTGTTGTTTCCGGCAGAGAATCCCCGAACCCAAGCATTAATGAAACATGCAGAAATGCCCCACGAGGCTACAACTCTCGGTGTGTTATACTAGCCCGATTGATATTTGAACTGGGTGACCATATCGGTCTCGAAGCGATCCACGACCATCCAACTTCACTCAAGACAGATTGGATGGCTTAGATTAAATCCATGACCCCACAGTGGTGTTTGGAACATTCACCCACCCACCCAACGCGGGCCCCGCATGGCCTGGCCTCCCCAAAAGGGTGGCAGAAGCTTGCCGGCCGTCGAGCCAGCGATATGGCGAAAACTCTAAATTAGGGTTTGCGGCATACATGTATCACAAAACAATCTTCACCAGTCCATCTTGGCAGGCATAGATGAGGGTGTAAGCCATTTAGATTCAAAGGGCCCAGAGCATGTCAACACAAACACCGTGGTCCCGCCTACATACATGACCGATCTGGCCGGACTAACCTTAGTTGAGTACGTTCCGATTCGTCTTGAGCAAAGGGCATGACGCACGCCTGCAGGTGAAACCAATTAGGGTTTGAAAAATCACGAGTCCATTTTCTCCTCGCGCTAACGAAGGGGATCCAAGACAGACTAAAGTCCTATCAGCCAACCTCACCACCGTGGGCCCATCTATCTCCACCCGATCTACTAAGACAAAACTTGGATATACACCTCGATTTTCACGCCCAAGATAGGCGTGGTCACACTTCCAGGACAAACTGATTCGGTCACGCCTCAAGTTTACTCTGACAAATTGAGTGACTTAGATCAAGCTTCTAAGGGATCGATAAATCTGGTATATACACCCATCCCACCGTATGCATCGTCCCAGCGTCATTGCAGGCATTCCACCAAGCTTAGTGTCTTGGAACGCTACCAAAATCGGACATGGACGCTACTTTGCCAAATTTTGTGCCAAATTGCACGATTCACCACTCAACTTCATTTCTGGACAAATTGGTGGCCCGATCACACTTTCACGAGACAATGATATATGGGCGCCCTACTGGCCGTCATGTCGCCACACACATGCACGATCGTACCTGTCAAAATTGTATCCCAAGTTTGATTAGACCAAGTGAAGAGTGATGCTTGCATCCTCTTCAAAACCCTAATTCATCAATCTGGTCACAGGATGAGTGTCACCGAAGATCATCTCGTCCTATTCAACTTCACCTACTTGGTTATGACCACTAGTCGGGAGTTAATTGGTCGGTGAGGTGTCAGTGGTGATGCACCACCACACTTTACCACACACCATTAGTCACGACTTATTGCGCCAGAATACACTGGTTCTTCCGCGGTATCTACTTCCTAAATAACTTAGTTATTTAATCGAGCATTACATGCTACTTGCTACGTGGGTCCCGATCCAAACCTCAAACATCAATCATGTCACAAACTAGGGGATACATCTTTGGGGTATTGGTTCGCGGTTTACAGGCGTGCGGGCGTGCAGCCATCACAATAACGTGTCGGGAAGTCATGGACGGTTAGAGATGACGGGAGAAGTGAGAAGAGTGAGGCCCGAGTGTAAACACTAACACAACTCTCCTATTCCATCACTCCCACTTCCTCCACTTTCCAAGAGAGGCGTGAATAAGGCTCAAATGACTTGTATAAATAGGTTCTCCTCCTATTTCCAAAGACAACGAACAAGTCCAGACAACGGAGAGCAATGTTGATACCATCGTATTCAAACACTCGGGGCGGGAGGCTTAGCATCCATCCTGCAATCCCGGTTCGACTTTACAGTACAAGTCATACATAGCCAACACCTTCACAATCTCAACACCTTCTTCGCTTCCCTCCTAAGATCAACCCCATCTCCTTCACTTTGTGGTTCTAAACAAATCTGGGAAACCCATTTCTTGGTTTAGGACGGATTTGCCTGATTGATTTCTAGAATCTGCAAGCACTCCTTGCAAGGTGCATTTGTTTAAGGTTTAGACTCATTTCTCATCCACACACCCCAAATTACCAAAACCGGTGAAATAGTTTTCACCCATAAACAAGAAGATATCTTATTGGTTTCATATCTTTAGTGTGCACAAAACTTGATTGGCTGGGATCCAACTATAATCGGTTTATCCTTGATAGATTTGATTGATTAGTTGCGTAGACCGGCATCACTATATAGTATCTTGGTAGATTCTATATTTGATTGTAAAATCTAAACTCTACTACTTTAGTAGTTGTTGGATAGATAGATATAAACCCGACAAAGGAGTTTATTGGATTAAACAGAAGAGCCTTTGTCTAACTCATATCACTGATATTGAATAGAGTTGTTACCGAACATATTTGTTGGTAAGCGCATGGATACTGAAGAAACTAGGTGAACTATAGGTTTAGTTTCTTGGTCTCAACTATACGAAGTTGGTTTGATTTTGTATAGCGGCTTAATTATGAGAGTATTCAATTCTGGACTAGGTCCCCGGTTTTTTGCATTTTGCGGTTTCCTCGTTAACAAAATCTTGTTGTGTCATTTACTTTTGTTTTCCACAATTATAATTGTTGTTATTATAATTTAAAGTAAATTACACAAACGTTAACTTTGTATTACTTGATAGTGATCATATAGAGTTTGGTTAAGTCTGAACCTATTATCAAGTAATCACACTTTGATTGTTGTATTGTCTCGATCTCGTATCCATAGACAATCACACAAAGTGTGAATACCGATTCGTTGTATTGTTTCGACTCAGTCCATAGACAATCACTTTCGGTAAGAGGACTTATAGGTGGAAAAGTTTAAGATTGTGGTATATTTGGTTACCCTCGTATTTTCACGGT
Source organism: Papaver armeniacum (assembly GCA_023531295.1). Lineage (NCBI taxonomy): Eukaryota > Viridiplantae > Streptophyta > Magnoliopsida > Ranunculales > Papaveraceae > Papaver > Papaver armeniacum. The sequence continues at coordinate 26,121 of JAJJWW010014825.1, read as the reverse complement.
CAAGGCCTTGGAGCTCAACCGAGTTCTTCTAATCTCGTTCGTGTGAGCGAGAGGAAGAAACCCTTTCCGATTTAGAAATTCGTCGGGTATAAAGGGAACTTCTGCTCTTTCTGTTTTGCAGAACATCGGACCAACCCTGACATTCGTGTACGCCAACCAGCAGCAAGGTAACTTCATCTCGTCTTCGTATTTTAGTTGTGAGTGTAATATCCACGAGTAGTTGATCAAACTTGAACATTTAGCTTGGTGTGAATGACTTTCTTTGTTAGCAGCGGTAGAACGAGTATCAACGGCAACAAAGCAATCTCCAATGGTTATAATCGAGCGTGAATACGAGCAAGGAGAACTCAAGGTAGGTGCTCTTTTCTCTTTTGCACATGTAGCCACCTAACAGTAACTAGGAGAGTAAATTTTTTATTTTTTTAGTTGGATAAGATGTCACCTGGAGATATTTCCGCTGCTAAGCCAAGAGACATTAATGATTTCAAAGACATGGCAAATATGGATGATGACTTCTTCGAAGAGTCCTATACGACTGTTAGGACTCATCTTAATCACGTGAAGATTCTTCTTCCTGGATCAGAGGGTGTAGAAGTTGTACCATCGATCTTATCAGAAATGTGTAATAAGGTTCCGTCTCCATAAGAATGAGTATCCAGCCTATCTAGTGGATTTCAAAATTTGCCAAACTTCATTGTGCTTCTGGGATGGATGAATGAGATATATGTTCGGCAATGATCATGTCAGGGTTAATCTTGGAGAGTGTAGCTGCGTTGTTGATCCTTACGATTGCAATAGGCCTTGACTTTAATTTGTTTGGTGGGCGTCTGAGTGGTATCCTCTAGACAATGTGGAGGCAATCCCCAGGAAAAATAGGTCATGTCAGAGAGGATTGCAGGTGGCACTTGAGCAGATACAATGATCTTCAATTATTCGGATGTACGTGTATGTACATGTTTTGCTCTGTTTGACTGGCTGAATTCTCTGGATAACTTTGAACTAATCTTGCTCAACTTTTTTTTCGTAGTTGTACTGCTTTGAGAAGATGAACGCCTTTGTTGGACTTGTGTTAGCTGCAGGTAGACGGGATGGCGATGCGTTCAAGAGACCTCCAAAAGAAAAGGAGAACTCTGGGTACACCAGTCCCGGAGAGAATTCATTAAAACACCGTTTCCATAAAGAATTGAATGAAGTTCTCTTTGATTTTGACCGAGTCGCTTATATATGACGACGATGAAAACCAAACAGATTCAGGATCCAATAGCAACGAAGGCATCACTCTCCATTATTTGGGATGACGTAGCAGGAAGGACCGAGGGATAATCCGGGAATGGAGGCAACCGACGATGTTGAGGATGTGACTGCGCCCTCGAACCTCAATTTGATGCTCCTCTTATAGATCATGTGTTAATTGGAGGATTCAGCGTGTCAGCCAAGTATCCCGAGTTGTACGTCCGAATATGGAAGAAGTATGGATACATTGCCACGACCAAATGTGTGGCATGATCAGACATGCTGCTTCTGAATGAGTGATCGAAAATCGAGAGTATCATCAAGCATGTGTGCAGACTTTGGGTTTAATGTCTCACAGTAATGTTAAGGATTTCAAAATCCAAATCATGGCCCAAATGGATATGCTTCCTTCCATGAATCTCATTAATCATAAAGAATCGAAAATTGAAAAGCTGTCTCAGGAGTTGAAGTTGGAGCATGCTGCTCTTCGGGGTATGAAAAGTGTTTTCTCTAGGAAAGATGTGCTGCCGCTGGATGATTTCTTTGAATATCTTGTTTTTTCTTTTCTCTTTACATATTCCCTTTTTAGGTATTTTTTGAAAGATATGAGATGCTTCTTTCATGGTTTGATTTTCTGGTTTTGAACTAGTAGGTAATTGTCTTGTAAGGATTTTGAGTTTCTTTGAGATTTTGTTTTTTGAAACGGTTCATGGGTAATTTTCTGAAAGAAATGATGCTTGGATTAAACAAATTGAAATCCTAATTATGAATGCAAGCAGTGCAATCATTTTGGAGGAATTACAAATATTAAGGTGAAAAAGGGAAATTCTAGAGGAAATGCTAGAGGAAAAGGCGACATGATATCTTAGGTATTGAAAGGTATGAGCCACCTGGAGTGTATTACTACGCCTTCTAGCTTGTCAGCATTGATGATCTTGCAGTAGCCTCCCAAGATAACTTTTGTCACTAGGTACATCTCATCTTTTCCTTCTCCGGGAAATCAAAGTTGTTGATAATCTTCATTACCATATCTCCAACTTGAAAGGGGTTTGGGTGTGGCATGGCTACTTGATTCTCAGATCCATTATCGATGACTGAGACAAAACACTTGATAAAATATTTGAAAGGACCAGCATCTCATTCACATCTCCTAGTGACAGCTGGGTTAATAATCAGATCGAGTCCCCAAGTCTTGACAGGATTAGAAGTGACCGGTTGTAAAAAAGGTTGTTCAATAAGACTTAATTGTGTTCGGAATCTGCAAACAAATACCGTCGCACTCTCTCCAGGTAGTTGTGTCATATTTTCAAGTTGTCGATATGGCAGCAAACAATCCACAGGGTTGGACGGCTTGTTGGAGATCCTCCCAGGTACTGGTAAAGGACATAATCCTAGTTCGCTTTGTTGTTATGCATCCATGAGCGCCCCAGGACCTATGTTGTAAAAGGCGAGCGCCTTTGGGGCTTAAGCGCCAAAAGGCGCACTAGCGTAGCCGACGCCTTGGCAAAAAAAAGGTGCCGCGCCAAAACAAACCTGTTAATGTAGTTTTCCATTTTTTCCTCCACGCCGGGCGCCTAGGCACTAGGTTTGGGTCTCGCCTCTTTCTTTGCCTAATACCACATAACCAATGACCATATCATAATTTGGGTATTCCTTAACAATATGAAACTTGGCGTGTGTTAAGGCATCTCCTACCTTGATTTCAAGATTAATGCACCCATAAGCATCTTTGGACTCTCGTTCTGAGTTTTTGATCACAGTTGGGAAGTGGGCAGCTTCTTGCTTTGAAATTCCTGCAGCCTTCAGAGTCTTGATAGCCACGATGTTAAAGTCAGAGGCCGCATCAATCAGCGCGCTATCAAACTCGACGCCTTTGAGATGAGCTGTGGTTAATTAGGAGTCCCCAATTTCATACACCAACCGCTTATTCGAGGAGAGGTTTAGGTTTGGGAGCAGCTCGTCCGGCTGAAAACAATCGTTTCACACGACACGACGATTAAGGGCTAAAATATGTCTTGAAGTTGCACCTTGAAATAGAGAATCTGCATACATGCTCTATCATGGATGTACGGTTTTGTGGACAGAGTCCCCGAGAGGCATGTACTTTCTAACAGGAAAGGATCCTGTGAACTCCCTCGATGCCTAGTTAAAGTTCTCTTGCATCCACATTCTCTTTGAAAATGCGCTTTCCAATTTGTTGCAGGATCACTAGTGGGGTGATTGGCAGAACCTATGGTAACGAAAATATTTGGGATTTGCTATTTCTTCTTCAGTTGGAGAACGTCTGACAGGAGGTAGCTTGATGACGCCATCTTGTATCCAAACCTCCAAGATTTCAATCACCTCTTCCACTGGAAAGGGAAAATCCGAGAATGATGGGGTCTCATTTGACCTGTGTAAAACGGAGTCGACGCTTAGATTGTTGATAGTCGTTCCCGATGCCTTCTCTTTCCACCCTCACTATTGATTGACTGGAGGTTGGATATTTTATTGGAAGGACCTTTTATTTTCCGAACATCTTGTGAGCTTCTTCATTATGGGATTCCAGTTCGGATCGACTTCGAGTAAAGCATCATAGGATCTCTTAGCAGCTTCTGATGCAATATGGGAATTGATACTTTCCAAGAAGGATGCATATAATGAAATCACCTTTTAATTGTAAGGACTCTGATGAGAACGTGATAAATCCCACGAGTCTTCTTTCTGAGTTTGAGGAAACATCTCTTGATCTTCATGGCTTGAGACAAGTTAGGTTGGTGGTTACCTTTCCGCTCGGCGTGACCATAGGCTTCATCTTCCTTGCTAGGAATATGAATCTTGGAAGAAGGACTACTACCATTAGTATTGATCCAAAATGAATTGTTGGTAGCGTTTCCCTCAGAATTAATACATGTTAGTTCGTTTGATAATTGATCCGTGAGGACTTTCAAAAGCGTGAATACTTAGGTCATGCGTCTTGACAATAATAACTTGATTCCTTCAATATCATTCCTAATTTTCATCAAATCGTGAATAATTATTAAATATGCAGGATCCATACCCTTGATCATTGTCATATGCGTCAAAAATAATTTCACTTTCCTAAAGTATGTGATAAGAAAGAGTTCGTATCCACGAGAGGCGATTGTAGTTATTTACGTAATCAATTTCTTAAAGTAACCAATTGGGGGTTTCTTATTTCTATTTAAACAATAAAAACAAATTAAAAGCAAAGTAAATTGTAGAAAGTAATCAATGGAGAGAGATATTTGTCAAGGAATTCATCTTCAATCTTAGACATGTGCTTGCATATATGATTAGAATTACGATTTAATCTCTTGTTTTATCAAAAGCCTAGAGAATCAAGAAAGCAAGAAAATCTATTAATTTCTCAAGTTCATCAACACACACATTAGTGCTGCGTATGTGAATTCTACCTAAAGAATAACCTAACGCCTTGCGCTAATCAAGTTCAATTCCTAGGAGCATTAAGTTTTAAAAGGCTAATCAATGCAATTGTCATGCGTTGCGCAAAACAATTCGGACAATGGTCAAACTCTACATATGATTACGAGTGTATCACTACAAACCGTAAACATATCATGCTACTTGTATTCAAGGTTATCGCTTGATGAAAAACCCTAAAATAGCTATGGACTAAGATGCAAGTTCAATTAATTGGCCACTTAACTAATCAAACACCATAATCCTATCACAATACTTCAATCATGTGATCATAAAAACCGCAGAATTGAGCGATAAACAAGAGAGAAAACTAATACATAAAGCAAACACAAGTTTTAGAAATCGGACTACATCCTTAACCAATAATAGAGAATTTAGCTACTCATAGCTATGGAGTTCATCATCATCAATATTCAAAAATAAAACAAGGAAGAAGAAGAACAAAACCAAACCCTAGAAGCATAAACAAACGGCTCTTCACAATTCCAAGAATAAGATATGAGATAAGATGATTTCCAAAAGTTGTAGAATTCCTCTTTTTATAGCCTTTCTCTCCTTCTAAAATTAGGTCAAGTCTTCAAAGTCCATTAGATGAAAATCCACCAAGCCCACAAGGAAGAGAGACCCATGTAGAAAAATCGGCCCAAAAATCGTCGGCAGGAAAAGCGGTTGTGGCCGGAAATTGGCCGAGAAGTGCCGGAATGGCGGGTGAAGGCAAAGTCCGCTTCGACTGGTTCAGTAGTCGGATCGATCGGGTCAACGGATCGGACCAGGTCATCTCGGTCCAACCGAGTTGAAGTGAGTCAGACCAGGTCAGGGTAAAAGAGTCGGTCATCGACTCATCCCAGTTGGAGTTGAGTTGCTGACCATCGGCCTATCAGACCGCCAACTCAACCCGGCCATGATGGCCGACGGCTGTACTATCATTGCCGGTCCTAGCCATTCTCGTTTCATTAACGCCATTACTTGCAACAACTCCAAACCTTCATTTGCAATTTTAGTTAAGCCCGTGACCACCACCTACATAACCACAAACCATGCCGCACTTCATCTCATTGAATACCACCATCGACAACTCTGCTCTCCCCGCCTTTAATCAACCGGACACCACCATCAATTTCAACTCCAGCTCAACCACCCCCGTAACACTAACACCTCAATAGTGCCCATTTCTGCCTTTCCTTGCACCTATGCCATTTCCTGCTCGATTAATGCATGATAGCGGCTCCTGGCCCTAGCCTTACTCTCCAAACCTTGTCATTCCATTTAAGTTGCACAAAGAAATACTTGCACCAACAAGCCGCCATTTCTCACAATTCAATCCCACAAATAAACCACAGATACCACCATGAACTCAATTCAACCCCTGCTACATCTTCCATATACCTAAACAAACATCTAGGTCCTCTCGGCTCCTCCATTGCTAGCACAATTATCACCACCACTGGCAGCTCCACCAAAGGCATCCTCCCGAGCTTCACTACACTCTGCGGCCAATGCCGGACCTGCAACTCGGTTCCTTTACCCCGACCTTTCTAACTTGTAGCCTCAATAACTCAAACATGACTGTCCAGTTCTGCCAGGAGTTGAGACTCACACTTCACCACTTAACCACTGGCAATCACCAGCCCGGCCACACATCACCTCCAACCCATACATCAAGTACTACCACGAGCTAGATTGCAACCTCCTCGACCCCACGGCTTCAAGTGCACCATCCTGTTCTTCCCCAGCAACTCAATTCACATCCAATCAAGCTGCTGACCATTATCATAACCACAACACAATCTCAGGCCAAAATCAAAGCCTGTAATTCCATTGCATCTTTACAGCATCAGCTCCTAATTCACTTCCATACAACCCTTGCTCCAAATGCTCACAGACTCAACTCTGCAGCCTAACAATTGCAAACTCCAAAGTGTCAACAGCCCAGAGCTCAAACTTCATTAACAATCCCAAGCCAGCCAACACAGCTTCAACTCAGTCAATCTGTTGCTCATCAGAAGCAACCACCAGAATCACTCAAGTCAAAATCTCAGCATTCTCAATCCACAGCCACAAACCCATGACAAAAACTGCAGCCATACAACTCACAATTCGTGACCAACCCCTTATTATCTTCAATTAACAAAACCCACTTTTCATTTCTTCATCTCCATGAGAACCTAGATATAAACAGAAGCACTCATGTTCTTCACTACCAACAAACCCTAAATCGACCACCATCTTCACACAATCTGTGGTGTCACATTTGTAAGTCGAGAATTCAATCCCAACCACAACTTGATTCGGACAAACCTTAAATCTCTGCAATTCTCTGAGTTTCTCAATCTCTCAATTTCGTGTGTTCTCATTCTTCTTAAGAACTTCTATTCTTCAACCAAGTTCGTACTTGAATCGACTGACATCATTGTCATTCTCTCCGCTTCATGAATCTGCCAAAACTCCCTTTGTCTCTTCTCGATTTGTCTCGGGATCAAAGCTATTTCCGATTCAACCCATAAGATCCCCCTTTTCACAAAATGACTTCAATCGATCTTACAACCTCGGATCTCACCATATGCAATCAAGCTCAACCCCTTTCCATTTTATCACCATTTCTCCGATTCATTCTCGCATCTCACAAATTCATGGAAGCGACCGCTCGTTCTTCAATTTTCTCTCGAGTTGAATGATAATGATTGAGAATTTATTTTCTCTTGAATTTTTGTTCTCATTGTAAGAAAGTGATGGTGGATATAGCCACCTGTGTCTGACATGATAAGGGGTACCCACTTGGTAGCCCCTTAACATTTGTGGGTCGTCATTTAACACCTCTCCAAATAAAGTTGCCCCTTAACCTTGGGTCGACTCCATATATCATTTGCCTGTGAGATGACAATTTCGCCCTTTTTGCTCAAATTGGATACTTTCTTCTTCTTTTCCTCCGTGCGACTCCAGAGTACCTAATAACTCAAAAACACACGTAAAGTTCATAATTCACAAGAAAAATAGCAAAGAAAGCATAAACTCTATATAGTAAATACGGTGTATTCTACACCTATCGATTCCCCCACACTTAGACTTTGCTAGTCCTCGAGCAAATCAAACAAAACAATAAAATACAACAACTCCGTGTCGTCGAGGCTACGGTCACTTTTAGCATAAATAACAAGCCTTTAAACCCCTAGGTGTCCCTAGTGGACGAGTTATAGTCCCGTGAGGGTTTACTAGAGATATACCCACAAAACCTATTTTTCCAACTTACTAGTTCTCCGTAATGATAATATCCAACGCGCTAAGAAGACATAGAGATTCTCGCACACTAGTCATAAGAAGTTAGACACATAAATGAACACAATCTCATTCTTAAAAGTTGAGAGAGATAACCATCCCTTCTCGACTAAAATTCGGGTTCGGAGTGATCAAAAGTCTCGACTCGCCTCACAAGAAAGGGTTTTATGAAATTGCTCTCAATAATAAACAAGCTCTTTATGGGTCACACATGTGTCCAGAGTTGGAATGAAGAGAGAATCCTGAGACACGTTGAATGGTAGGAAGGCTTAACCCTCCGAAGTATTTTGAAAACCCACATCTTTTATATATTTTTGAAAACCCATTTTTCTGACGATCTCTTCGAAAGGAAATCAAACCATTTAACGAAGGTGGGAATATGCTTACTTACGGTGAATCCGTTCGACTGCAGCTAGCACCACTCTCACAAGATCCATAGAAACGTCTTCGGTCTTCTATCTGTCTTCATCTTCGTCTTCGGTCTTCAACTCTTGATGATAACTCTCGAACTTCGTAGAATCTTGACAATATGATTCTTTCCTCAAATTTCTTGTAGCTTGAAACTTCATTATAGATATTCCTTCTTTCCATAGGCTTTATTGAAAGAATACAAAAATAAAAACAAACTATACAAACACAAATTTCTTTTTTTTTTTTTTTTTTTTTCTTTTTTTTTTTTTTTTATTTTTTTTTTTTTTTTTTTTTTTTTAATAACAAATAAAAATAAAACAAAATAAAAAACATTTTCCTCTTGTCTCTTTTTTTTTTAAATTTTCGTTTTTTTTTTTTTTTTTTTTTTTTTTTTTTTTTTTTTGAGACAAGAGAAAACAAAATACAAATAAAATAAAAATATAAGTACAATGCCATGGTATAAGTACTTTACCGCTTGAATCTTCACAACTTATATGTCTTGATATCATAGACTTCTCGAACTTTCATCCTTATAATTTCCGCTCTTGTATTATAGTCTTCAACTTATAAAAATTCTCGCCCCCGTTTTTGTTGCTTTACTCAAATATGAAATCTGCCCATTATCAGTAGTGTTGCTTGTAAACCTCGAACGTGTTCAACTTTCCTTCGAATTTGTGATGCTCCTCTTGTTGATGATGATGGTGTTTCTATGGACTGTTGGTGTAGAGAGATAAGGTGGATGGTGCTAACTCGCGAACAAGATCACAAGTGGTATGTAAGTTAGCAATTCGATGTCACCAACATGGTTGATAAAAATAGCACTCAAGAGATCAAAATAGTGCTTCTATGGTGGGAAATTGGACAGCTCACCATTCTGCCCGGAATTTACGTACGGTGACACACACTCTAAAAGCACAAATTTAGACAGTACAAAGAATTGAAGGTTGGTGCCTCACATTATGTAACATGGGTAGTCTCCACTATAGGGGATCACCGTTCTAATACCGAATTCAGCCGCACCTTATTTGCCACCACATGGTTAAATCCAACTTTAACTCTCATACAATTAAGAAACCCGATCATGTTCTCTCTCACATCTCTAAGTTCAGTCACTATTGTGAGATTCTCGATGTAATCTTAGCGACATGTATACTATGTGACTCTAAATAACTACAAGTTGGAGTTTTCTTATTCACTAGTTCACAAAAAAGTTGAAAAATTGCAAAAATTTACAACATAAACCACTCCCCCACACTTAAACTTTACATTGTCCTCAATGTAAATTGAATCATCCAAAGTAAGTCAAGGTGGGAAATCCTAATAAGAAATCAGCAAAAACAAAGAAAACAAAACAAGAAAAACTAAAAACAAGAAAAGAAATAAATACAAGACAAGAAATACTCATCCTTTGGGTTGCCTCCCAATTAGCGCTTGGTTTAAAGTCGTCACCCGACTATCTCCTTGCTTTCTATGACTCCTCCGAGGGAGTACTTCCACAAGATTAACTCCTTCCACGACATCCGAAGAGAAGTTCTCATAATATGGTTTCAACCGGTGCCCATTCACTTTAAGTTCATTACCCGTAGCTAAACTACGAATTTCCACCGCACCATGAGAAAACACATTAGTCACAATAAAAGGTCCAATCCAACGTGACCTTAATTTACCCTAAATAATTGCAAACGAGAATTAAACAAAAGCACTTTCTCGCCCAATGCAAAATTGTTTCTTAGAAATCATATTATCATGAAAAGCTTTCGTTTTTCCTTGTAAATCCGTGAGCTTTCAAATGCATCATTGCGAATCTCCTCTAGCTCTTGAAGTTGTAACTTTCTTTGCTTTCCAGCCCCATCCAACTCCATGTTGCATTGCTTAATAGCCCAAAACGCCTTATGCTCAATTTCCACGGGTAAGTGACAAGGTTTACCATAAACAAGCCTAAAAGGAGACATCCCAATAGGTGTTTTATATGCGGTTCTATACGCCCACAAAGCATCATTAAGTCGCGAGCTCCAATCTTTCCTTGTGGGATTCACCGTCTTTTCAAGAATGGATTTCACCTCTCGGTTGGAAACTTCGGCTTGTCCATTTGTTTGCGGATGGTAGGGAGTTGCAATCCTATGCGACACATTGTACTTTCTTAACAAGCTTTGCAAGAACCTGTTTTTGAAGTGTGAACCTCCATCGCTAATTATAGCCCTTGGAATTCCAAACCTTGCAAAAATATTAGCTTGCACGAAATCAAACAACTTTAGAATCATTAGTTGGGGTGGCTTTAGCTTCCACCCATTTCGAGACATAATCCACAAAGAAGCAAAATATAATAATTCCCATTAGAATTGACAAAAGGGCCCATAAAATCAATTCCCCAAACATCAAAACCTCCACAAATTGAATAATAGTTTGCGGCATTTGATTTCGAGCACCTAGATTGCTTCGGTTCTTTGACACCTATCACATGTGATACAAAATGCATGTGCATCCTTAAACAAAGTTGGCCAAAAGAAACCACATTCTAATACCTTGAGAGCGGTTCTCTTACTCCCAAAATGTCCTCCACAAGCATATGAGTGGCAAAAAGACAAGATAGAATTAAATTCAATTTCGGGAACACACCTACGTATTACTTGGTCACTACAATGTTTCCATAAGTATGGATCATCCCATATGTATTGGTTTCCTAACTTCTTAAGTTTGTCCCTCTCAAGACGAGACAAGTTCTTTGGGATTTGTTTAGACACTAAGTAATTAACAATATCAGCGTACTCATGGTTCTCCAAAGGCAATGGAGAATAGTTGCTCATCCGGGAAACTTTCACGCAACGGGATAGTCTCCTTGTCCACGCAAGTCGGCTCAAATGATCCGCAACGGTGTTCTCAATTCCTTTCTTGTCTTTGATTTCAAGATCAAACTCTTGCAAGAGTAATATCCATCGTATGAGCCTCTTTCTTGCCTCTTTCTTTGTAAGCAAGTATCTAAGTGCCGCATGATCAGAAAAGACAACAACTTTGTACCAATTAGATAAGAGCGAAACTTTTCTAAAGCAAAAACAATGGCTAATAACTCCTTTTCAGGGTTGTGTAGTTTTGTTGGGCCTCATTTAACGTTCTAGAAGCATAATAAATAGCATGAGGAAGCTTCCCCACACGTTGCCCAAGCACCGCACCAACCGCATAATCACTTGCATCACACATAAGTTCAAAGGGCTTACTCCAATCCGGTGGTTTAATGATAGGGGCTGAAATCAAAAGTTCTTTCAAACGATTGAATGCCGCCACACACTTCTCATCAAAGTTAAAAACCACATCTTTTTGCAATAAGTTACAAAGTGGTGATGCTATCTTGGAAAAGTCCTTGATGAACCTACGATAAAAACCCGCATAACCAAGAAAAGAACGTATCTCCCTCACCGTAGTGGGAGGGGTTAGAGCACGAATAAGGTCTATCTTAGATTTATCGACTTCCAAGCCTTTAGAAGATATTATATGGCCTAAAACTATGCCATGAGTTACCATGAAATGGCACTTCTCCCAATTTAGCACAAGATTTGTTTCAACACATCGTTCAAGGATTAGAGACAAATTGTTCAAGCAAAGGTCAAATGAATCACCAAAGACACTAAAGTCATCCATGAACACTTCGATTATGTTTTCAACATATTCAAAAGATACTTACCATACACCTTTGAAAGGTAGCTGAGCATTGCATAAGCCAAAAGGCATCCTTCTATAAGCAAAAGTACCGAAAGGACAAGTGAAAGTGGTTTTCTCTTGGTCCTCCTGCTATCACAATCTGATTATAACCCGAATAGCCATCAAGAAAGCAATAGTAAGAATGTCCAAATAAACGCTCAAGCATTTGATCAATAAAAGGTAAAGGAAAGTGATCTTTTCTAGTGGTGGCATTCAATTTTCTATAATCAATACAAACCCTCCAACCGGTTTGCACACGAGTTGGGACAAGTTCATTCTTATCATTCTCCACCACCGTTACTCCCGATTTCTTTGGTACCACTTGTACCGGGCTTACCCACTTGCTATCGGATATGGGGTAGATAACACCCACGTCCAAAAGCTTGAGTATCTCCTTTTTCACCACTTCCATCATGGGAGGATTCAAACGGCGTTGCGCTTCCCTTGTAGGCTTTGAATCATCCTCCACACGGATCTTATGCATACAAACGGCAGGGCTAATACCCTTGATATCGGCAATTGTCCATCCTATGGCCGTCTTGTACGTCCTTAGCACCCTTAGAAGTTTTTGCTCCTGTAATTCATTAAGCTCGTTAGAAACAATCACGGGTAAATCTTCATTGTCACCCAAGTACAAGTACTTTAAGTGACTTGGAAGAGGTTTCAATTCTAAACTTGGAGATTTAACAATAGATGGCACAAGTTTTTCATTATTGCAAGGTAAAGAAGCATAAGAAACATTCTTAGTTGCTGATTTTTCCTGTAATGAGTTAAGAGAACCAATGGTTTCTTTCATCTCATCACTATACGCATAACCGTTGTCAATAGGTGTAGTGAGCACGGTTTCCAAAGTATCAACACCATTCAACTCAAACATTTGTTGCGCCAATGTGTCCATCATATCAATGGAGAAACAAGAGTGGACATCGCTAGATATCTCATCGTCTCAAAATGTTGAAACGTATTATTTCTCCATCAAACTCCATAGTTAGCGTTCCCTTGTCCACATCAATTATGGTTTTCGCCGTTTTCATGAAGGGGACGCCCAAGTAGCAATGGAAGAGACGAGTCCGTGAACCTTCATCCATCTCTAACACGCAAAAGTCCGCTGGAAATACAAGTTGATTAACCCGCACAAGAACATCCTCAACAATACCCATTGGGTAGACATTAGAACGATCGGCTAATTGCAACACAATTCCAGCCTTTTTAAGAGGACCAAGATCAAGTGAATTGTACATAGACGCAGGCATGACATTAACTAAGCACCTAAGTCCAACATAGCTTTATTAAATGTAGTGTTACCAATTGTGACGGAATGTCAAAGCTACTCCGGTCCTTGCACTTAAGTGGGAGTTTGTGTTGTAAGATTGCCGAAGCATTCTCCCCCACACTAAGCACTTCATTACCTTTGAGCCTTTGCTTATTGGTACACAAGTCCTTCAACACCTTTGCATACTTTGGAACTTGCTTGATTGCATCTATGAGTGGTATGTTCACATGGATCTTCTTTAGACGTCTAAAATCTCCTTTTCTAGTTCCGCCTTCTTAGAACTTGCAAATCTGCGAGGGAAAGGTAGAGGAGGAACATAAGTAGAAACCGAGTTTTAGAGTTAGGAATAGGTACCTCGAAGTTTGGGGAGAATCCTCGGTTTTCTCCTCCAAAACAGTTCCTTTGGTGTTTCCACCACGCCCGAATCAAGAATCTCGGGTTGCACAAGTTGTGTACCACTTCTCAATGTAATTGCATTAACACCCTCTTTTGGGTTGATAGGTTGAGAAGGGAGTTTCCCACCATTTTGTGCCTTCAATTGATTCAACTCCATAGCCATAGAACCAACTTGAGTTTGCAACTCCTTAACCGAACTCTCCGTTCTTTGCATAAAAGATTTCAAGAACTCCTCCATATTGGACCCCATTTGAGGTTGTTGTTGTTGTTGAAATTGTTGCCTTGGTTGGAATTGTTGTTGTTGAGGTTGAAATCCACTCGGGTTGTTGAAACTAGATTGTTGAGCCGCTCCTTGCTTATTGGCATAGCTAAATTGGGGTGATCTCTCCATCCCGGATTGTAAGTGTTGGAGTAGGGATCATACCGTCTTTGTTGATTTGGAAAGATCGCATTAGCTTGCTCGCCTTCATAAGATTGAGAGGAACTTGGTATCACCGCGGCTGCAACTTGTCAAAGCATTGCGTTCATGTTACCCATTTGTTGACGAAGTTCTTCAACCTCGCTCACTTCACTCACCCTTCTTAGAATCACATCCGAACCACGACTCAAGAATTGTTGTGAGTTCACGCCATGTTTTCAATCAACTCTCTAGCTTGTGCCACCGTCTTGTTAACTAGTGCACCACCACCCGCAGCGAGGAGATTCCTATCACTTGATTGGAGTCCTTCATAGAAATATTGAATGATCATAGCATCACTAAATTGGTGGTGAGGGCAGCTTGCCACCAATCTCTTATATCGCTCCCAACATTCATATAGAGATTCTCCCACATTTTGCTTCATCCCACAAATCTCCTCACGAATTTGAGTAGCCTTTGATGCAGAAAATATCTCTCTAAAAAGAGTTTCTTCAACCCATTCCATGTTGTGACACTTCCTGGAGGTAAATAGAACAACCAATCCTTAGCACTATCCATTAAAGAGAAACGGAAAACTTTCAACATTGCACCATCCGCCGCAACATCCGCTGGAAGCATGGCCGTGACAATGGTGTGGAAGTCCATAAGATGTTTGTTTGGATCTTCATTCACCATGCCATGGAACTTTGGTAATTCTCTAAGCAACCCTGGCTTAATCTCAAAAGTAGAGTCCGTTTGAATACACCCCCGTTGTATATCAAGCCTATGAGAAGCTAAGTCCTTGAGTGAACGATTTGCATCACCCATTGCTCCTTGTTCTTCCACGTGTGTTTCCTCTACGATTGGAACCTCTTTTCCTTCTTCTTGTTGTTGGAAAATCTCTTCTCCTACTTCCTCCTCGTGCTCGTCCGTTGTGTCTTGACTTGGTTGGAGTATTGTGCCGCGTCGAGTAGCTATCCCGCACCTTGGATAATTCCAATCCTTAGAAGCCAAAGATTAGGCACTGCAAACAATTCTCGCAAACAAGTGAGAAACAAGACAAGAAACAAAAAGCAAAGATGAAAGCAAGTAAATTGTAAAAAGAAACTAAAAACTTAATAACTAGCCGTGTGCCTCCCCCCAACGGCGCCAAAATTTGATCGTTGTCGTATGCGTCAAAAATAATTTCACTTTCCTAAAGTATATGATAAGAAAGAGTTCGATCCACAGAGAGGCGATTGTAGTTATTTCAGTAATCAATTTCTTAAAGTAACCAATTGGGGGATTTCTTATTTCTATTTAAACAATAAAAACAAATTAAAAATAAAGTAAATTGTAGAAAGTAATCAATGGAGAGAGATATTGGTCAAGGAATTCATCTTCAATCTTAGACATGTGCTTGCATATATGATTAGAATTACGATTTAATCTCTTGTGTTATCAAAAGCCTAGAGAATCAAGAAAGCAAGATAATCTATTAATTTCTCAAGTTCATCAACACACACATTAGGGTCTGCGTATGTGAATTCTACCTAAAGAATAACCTAACGCCTTGCGCTAATCAAGTTCAATTCCTAGGAGCATTAAGTTTCAAAAATAGGCTAATCAATGCAATTGTCATGCTTGCGCAAAACAATTCGGACAATGGTCAAACTCTACATATGATTACGAGAGTGTATCACTACAAACCGTAAACATATCATGCTACTTGTATTCAAGGTTATCGCTTGATGAAAAACCCTAAAATAGCTATGGACTAAGATGCAAGTTCAATTAATTGGCCACTTAACTAATCAAACACCATAATCCTATCACAATACTTCAATCATGTGATCATAAAAACCGCAGAGAATTGAACGATAAACAAGAGAGAAAACTAATACATAAAGCAAACACAAGTTTTAGAAATCTGACTACATCCTTAACCAATAATAGAGAATTTAGCTACTCATAGCTATGGAGTTCATCATCATCAATATTCAATAATAAAACAAAGAAGAAGAAGAACAAAACCAAACCCTAGTTGTAAAAACAAAAACGGCTCTCCACAATTCCAAGAATAAGATATGAGATAAGATGATTTCCAAAAGTTGTAGAAATTCCTCTTTTATAGCCTTTCTCTCCTTCCAAAATTAGGTCAAGTCTTCAAAGTCCATTAGATGAAAATCCACCAAGCCCACAAGGAAGAGAGACCCATGTAGAAAATATGACCCAAAAATCGCTCGCCACGGGATTGTGGTCGGAAAGTGCCTAAATCGCTCCGGTGACCAAGCAAAGTCCGCCTTGGCCACCGTTCAACGTGGAGTCGGATCGGTCGGGTCAACGATCGGACGAGCCGCTCGTCCGACCGAGTTGAAGTGAGTCGAGACAGGTCAGGTAAAATGAGTCGGGCCATCGACTCATCTAACAATCCTTGAGTTGCCATCGACCATTGTACTGGCCAAACTCAACCCTGTCCATGATGGTGTACATGCATAATGCACTATCATTGCCAATCCTAGCCATTCTCTCCTCACTTTCCATTACTTGCAACAACTCACCTTCATTTACTCGCTTCCGCCTTTTTAATCAACCGGACACCACCATCAATTTCAGCCTTCAGCTCAACCACCCCCAACACTAACACCTCAATAGTGCCGACTACGCTTCCTTGCCTTGCTATGCCATTTCTATCGATTAATGCTGATAAAGCAGCTCTCCTGAATCGGCAGCTTCATTTCTCCAAACCCTGTAATTCAATTTAAGTTGCACAGCAACACTTGCAATTCAACCAAGCTGCCATTTCTCACAATTCAATCCCACAAATAAGCCACAGATACCACCATGAACTCAATTCAACCCCCACACATCTTCCATATACCTAAACATACATCTAGGTCCTCTCGGCTCTCCTCCATTGCTAGCACAATTATCACCATCACCGTAGCTCCACCTGCATCCTCCCGAGCTTCACTCCACTCTGCAACAATGCCGGACACAACAACTCGGTTCTTTACCTCACCTTCTAACTTGTAGCCTCAATAACTCAAACTGACACATCACGGTTACGCAGGACTCACTTCACCACTGCAACTCCTGGCAATCACCAAGACCAAGACACATCACTCTCCACCATACATCAAGTACTACCTGAGCTAGATTGCAACCTCCTACAGCCTGACAGGTCACCGCACCATCTATTCTTCCCCAGCAACTCCAATTCATCATCAACTGCAGACTATTATCATAACCACAACACAATCTCGAGGCCAAAATCAAAGCTCCAGAATTCCATTGCATCTTTACAAAGATCGGCTCCTAATTCACTTCCATACAACCCTTGCTCCAAATGCTCACGTGACTCAACTCTGCTGCCTAACAATTGCAAACTCCAAAGTGTCAACAGCCCATTTCAGCTCAAACTTCATTAACAATCCCAAGCCGACCAACACAACTTAACTCGGTCAATGCTGTTCATCGTAAGCAACCACGAGAATCACTCAAGTCAAAATCTCGGCATTCTCAATCCATTGACCACAAACCCATGACAAAAAGCGCAGCCATACAACTCACAATTAAGCGGACCAACCCCTTATTATCTTCAATTAACAAAACCCACTTTTCATTTCTTCATCTCCATGAGAACCTAGATATAACGAAGCACTCATATTCTTCACTACCAACAAACCTAAATGACCACCATCTTCACAATAACTGTGGTGCATGATTTGTAAGTCGAAATTCAATCCCAACCACAACCGATTCGGACAAACCTTAAATCTGCTACCAATTCTCTAAAGTTTCTCAATCTCTCAATTTCGTGTGTTCTCATTCTTCTTCAACTTCGATTCTTCAACCAAGTTAGATCAATCGACGACATCATTGTCATTCTCTCGCTTCATGAATTTGCCAAAACTCCCTTTGTCTCTTCTCGATTTGTCTCGGGATCAAAGCTATTTCCAGATTCAACCCATAAGATCCCCTTTTCACGACTTCAATCGATCTTACAACCTCGGCATCTACCAGTATGCAATCAAGCTCGAACCCTTTCCATTTTATCACCATTTCTCCATTCATTCTCAGATCTCACAAATTCATGAAGCATCCGCTCGTTTCTTCAATTTTCTCTCGAGTTGAATGATAATGATTGAGAATTTATTTTCTCACGAATTTTTTGTTGTTGTAAGAAAGTGATGGTGGATATAGCCACCCAGTGCGGTCGTGATAAGGGGTACCCACTGGTAGCCCTTAACATTCGGCGGTTTGTCATTTAACACCTCTCCAAATAAAGTTGCCCCTTAACCTTGGGTCAGTCCATATATCATTTGCACAGGAGATGACAATTTCTCCCTTTTTGCTCAAATTGGATACTTTCTTCTTCTTTTCCTCCTGCGACTCCAGTACCTAATAACTCAAAAACACACGTAAAGTTCATAATTCACAAGAAAAATAGCAAAGAAAGCATAAACTCTATATAGTAAATACGGTGTATTCTACACCTATCAACCCTCAACAAGGGTTTTGAATGAAATAACATATTCAGGAATAACATGTGAGGTATTGTCAGTGTTGGGAGAAGTAAAATTGGGATTGAGGGTTTCTGAACCATTCCTAAGATCAACCATATTGAGAAATTGAGGAAACCAAAAATGAAATTGGAAAAAAAAATTTGAAACCGAGAGATTAATCTCCCACTATGGTCGCCAGTTGTTTTGAGGTAAAAAATGATTCTGCTGGAAATGGTAAATTTGGGTGTACCGCCGAGAAACGAATCTAAACCCTAAACAAATGTACTGCACATGATTAATTTAGATTCGAGAGATAATCAGCAGACAATTTTGGCCTAAACCAAGAAATGGTCGTTCCGGTCTTGCTTCGGTCACAAAATAAAGGAGAAGGGTTGATCTTAGGGATGGAAGCGAAGAAGGTGTTGAGATCAGAATGGTTAACTCTGAAGGTGTGGTTGTTTTATGACTTGTATCAGAATGTGGAACTTGCTTGCAGGATGTAAGCTATAAGTTCTTATTATGTTTTCTGGATACTTGTGTTAATGAACTCTTGTTGGTTGAAATAGATTGAAATCTATTTATACAAGTCATAGTCAAACACACCACGATCTCATAGGAAGTTGAAGTAGTTGAGTGACGGAGAAGTGGAGATCGTGTAGAATGGTAAAAAACTATGTCACTACTATGAGGGGAAGACTGGTTGGTTTTACTCCCACTACTTCTCTACTTCCACTAACTTTCCGCCTTTCCTGTCACTTTCTCGTAATGGGCGTGTTGCACGCCGCATGCTGTAAACCGCCAGACCAATACCCTGATGAACATCCCCCAGTTTGTGACATGTTTGATGAACCGAGTGTTTTTTTAAGAAAATATGGAGCAAGTTACACAAAGAATATAACAAGTCTCACATGTTAATTTTTGAGTGGGTCTTACTTGCAAGACCTAATTATTTCGACCAATCACGCACAAGATAGGCGGCAGGTAGTCATTCCTCATAGGAGGGGGATGACCAATAGTCATCATGTCATATCATTGGTCGACCCAAATTAGATATAAGCCGATTGAATTAGCTAGCCAAGTTGGATGGTTGAGATGATTTGTTTAAGTTTATGTTAATTCATGAACTTTCTTAATCAGAAAATTCAGATGTGAGACCCTCACTAAAACTGATGTAGAATTCTCATACGAACTCGGATTTTGATGAGCCACCCCCTCCATTCTTATTATAAAGAATTTCCTATCTTTGCACGAGGGAATATTTAGGTTTTGAGCTCGTTTAGGAGGTGAAAACAGCTCGACAGTAAAAACTCAGGAAGAATTCTGGAGGAATTATGTCAATTTTCAGTCATGACCCAGCTCACCTTTTAAGATGTATCTTTTAGCTCGTTAATCTAATTGATGTGTTTTTTTAGTATGTTATACTAGACATCCATACAAAACTTTTGGCATATAACTCATGTCCATATTATTTAGGAGTTTCTCTCACTGCTTACCAACCTTTGGTGACCTTTTGGATATCGTTCAACCTAGTTAAATCGATACGATTGGTGAGAGCGGAGCATGTAGACAACCATCTTTAATTAAAAGTGTAGGCTGCGACTTTGGAGGAATTTGATTGGCCTATGGGAAAGAGGGGCCGACAGACAACCATCCTTAATTAAAAGTGTAGGCTGCGGTTTTGGAGCAATTTGATTGGTTGATGGGAAAGAGGGACTACGCCCCGACTGACAACATGGGGCACGACCGGTTGGTGATAGGCGGCGCAAACTAGGGAAAATCGGCCGGCCAATTGGCGCGGCCGTGCTCTTGCCGCCTTCATTACGTCATAATTTCCTTTTTATTCCTTATTTTCAAACTTTTAGTAGGATTTTGCTCCTACTAATCCATAGTGGATCAATTTCCTAGTTTTCCTAGGTTTAGTCTCGACCAATAGGGATCGAGATATTGTGCATACCACAAAAACCTAATTTTTGTAAATCGGTAAAATTAGGTTAAAAATTTGAATTTTGCGAGCTGACACAAAATTAATCAAATTTGGTGAATTTTGTGCGTTGACACAAAAATATCACTAATTTTATTTCAGAGGGCAACGTAACTTGCGTGCCTCCAATTGAGTTCCATGTGCATCTTAATCCAGACACTTCGGAAATTCATGTTACTAAATTTTGAACGGACATTAATTGTCATGTCATGTCAATATCAAGAGTTCAGCTGGGGAACATAGCATATAATAGATACTCAGCAGGCTCCGACATTAGTGAATAATGCAGCTAGGAGCTTAAATACTCATTAGGCTCTATACTAGTGAACAATTCATCTAAGAGCTTGGGTTTCAATATAATATGAAGAGAAACATAGACACTCATCATATTTTGATATATTCTTCAAATTCCTTACGGAATATAGACATATCAAGGTTTACTACTTCTAATACCGAGTCAGGTAGACATGCTTTTACAGTTTCCGCTCTAAACTAAAAACCACCATCAACAAATGGTCAACATTCTTAATGGTTAGGCTACGTTCCTTGGAGGATTCTTGGCATCATTGAGAGAATCCATACTACTCGCGCTCAACTCTGTCAGATGTAGAGTTCAGTTTCGTTCAGCGAGGAGCCAATTCTACTGCTTATAAACTCGCAAAATATGCTATCCAGCATAATGCTCACTTGTGGTGGACATATTCTCGAATCTATACTATTCTGAATGATGTAAGGACTGTTAGGGTTCCTTATTTTCCTCTTTTGGTTCTGTTGTTTTCCTCCCTTGTTTGGTTATCAAAAAATAAAATAAATTGTGAATGTGGTTTACAATAGGACGGGACATGGGAGATAATATATTTTGATGGGAAATTAAATTACTCTTATTTAGCTTAGAGACCTTTATGGAGGAAAAAAATTAATTAAATTAATTAAATTTCTTCAAAAACATTTACTATATTTTACGTTTTTAAATAAAGCATGAAAGAAGGTCCAAATTTAAAATCCCCATAAAAAAAATTCATCAATGTGATACTTTTTATATTTTTAAATTAAGCATGAAAGAAGGTCAAATTTAAAATCATCATAAAAAAATTCATCAATGTGATACTTCCTCTCGGGATTTAAGATGGGCCTAAAATTTATCTATGCAGAGTTTGCATGGTTATCCCGAAAGACAAAAGCTTTACAATCACATCATAGTCTTTTCTAAAATGCTGGTTATTATTTGTTTTTTTTTTTTACTTTCTTTTTTGTTGGAAAAATCGGGAATAAATCTCATATTCGCTAATCTATCGGAAAAATACTAATTTATGAAAAATGATAGATTGACCGATTCATTCTCCCGAATTTTTCCCCGTGTGAAACAAGAAATGGGACCCACATATGCCTATTACCCATCTAGTGTCGAGAGCCTTGATCTCGTCCGCCCATTTTCCTATCAGGACATCTTGGAATAGAAGTTGTCTGTATGTGTAACAGTTGAGTTCCGGTTAAGGGATCTGTTCCGGTAAGAGAAACAGACAATTAAGTACT
Organism: Papaver armeniacum; assembly: GCA_023531295.1. NCBI lineage: Eukaryota > Viridiplantae > Streptophyta > Magnoliopsida > Ranunculales > Papaveraceae > Papaver > Papaver armeniacum. The sequence goes on along the minus strand of JAJJWW010014825.1, from coordinate 4,000 downwards.
TGATTTATTACTTCAAAAAAAAACATTATATTTTACGCTTTTAAATTGAGTTGGAAATATTAAAATTCTGCCCCACAAAATGTTTTCAACAAAAGTGAGTCGAGTGATGCTACGTTCACGCCGAAAAAACCCGGAGGAAATCCCGTGAGGGAATCGGATGAACAAGATGGTGTTAAAATTGCAGCATAAACTATTTTCAAGAAGGCGATTACTTGTACCCGAAACTAGATATGATTAAAGCATATAAGAAGGGTCTGACTACATGGAGGAAATGGATGGACAAGAACATTGATCCTAACAGAACTCAAATTGTTTTAAGAGGATAATTCAGTTAACCATTTCCTGTAAGTTCTCTTTTTGGATAAAAATTTACTTGTTTTTGTTTTATTTTTTCGGTACTGAATTCTTTTGTATACCATGCAGTGGAGGTAAATGGAACACCGGTGGGAAATGTAACAGAGAATTAGAACCAAAGGTGAAAATACTATAAGACACAATTCGGAAAATGAAGACTCCTGTTATATATCTGAATGTCACAAAGCAAACATACTATAGAACGGACGGACACCCTTCACTGTACCACAAAAGTTTTAAGACGTACGAAGAGAGGCTTGCAGCTGTGTTGAATCACCAGGATTGTAGTCATTGGTGCTTACCTGGTATCCCAGATACTCCCTCCGTTCCGATTTACTTGACGTTGTAGAGATTTTCACGGAGATTAAAAAATATGAGAGAGAGAGTAAAATCTTTCCAATTTTACCCATATTAATCCTTTCTTAAAGATTTAAATGAGCAATCTTCGTACAAATCCCAAGGTTTGTGTTTTCCTTCGAAGAAGGATAGAGTTTCATTTTTGTTAACTAGACAGACAGAGCCAAATCAGTTCTCCTGGTTGGCACAAAATCGGTCGGAAATGACCTTCTAGTCCCTTAAGTGGTTAACTTCACCAAACGGGGCATGGGAAAAATGAAAAAGCCATACCCATATTGACCCGATACCTAACTTCCCTAGTCCTTATTTTATAGTTTATTCGGCTTTTCTTCTTCGTTCACCTTCATTCTTCTTCTTCGTCGGTAGGCGGTGATGGTACTGGTGGTTTTTCTTTTCTTTTTTTGTTATTGGAGTTGATGGCGGTTTTGTTGATGGTAGGGGTGAGCTCTTTTATTTTGGTATGGTTGGGATCTTGCTGGTATTATTGGAGTTTCCACTGGTAGGAATTGGTGGTAAGTGTTGATGGAATCTTTTTATTTAGATACCAGCAAAAGTCTCGAATTGGGTTTTTATATATAGTAATTCTAGCTTGATTTTCTTTTTTTTAAACCTATTCTACACATTTTCTAGAAAGAACCAGTTAAGGATTTTATGGTATTTATTTGTTCTGTGCCACCACTATTGAACTTTCTCTACACTTACAGGAGTTTGTTCATCATCACATAACAACACATTCAAAATCTCAACAAAGAAAATGGACAATTAGTGCTTGTAAAAATCGTCATTTTAGGGTTACGTACTATGAACTAATTTTAATTCCAAATTTAGGGTTTTGCACTAATTTGTACATTGAGTAGGTTCCGTTAATGATATCCCACGGAAATTAATATCAGTATTTGGTTAATTGAATAAAACATTAATCTTGGTAGACACAAATTTAATGGTAATTGTGAAAGTTCAGTTGCTTCACAAAATTCATGAGAGTAATTATGTCTTGCTGGGATGATTCTCTTTTAGACAAAATCCAGCTTGTATAAAGCAATCATCTACTGAATGCATGAGACTTATTTGATTGCTAACTTGTGCATATTTTTGGGGAGTAGTACTTGTTTGTAGCTTGTACTTTTTAGTGGCTAAAACTACTTCAAAGCTATTCTTTTAGAGGTCCTCATCTAATGTCTCTAAAACGTTGTTCGGAACAAATAAGTGTCGATAAGCTAGTGGAATTGGATGTTTTGGTGTATGCTAGTCTGATGTATCCGACATACCAGCATAAAAGTGTATGCAGAGAGTACGGCATTTCTTGTTATTCAAAACTTCTAATTCCCCTCAAGGTTCCCTGTAACCAAACAAATTAAGTATTATACTTATAGGGGTCATCTTTTAATTCTTATATATATAGTATCTATTTCAGATGGGATTCATTTTTCTTGATTGTTAGTCATGCTAGTGTGTATTTTGATTAAGTTCTATTTAGTGACACTAGAGCTTGCTAAGAGATTCAGTTGAGAAAGGCCTTACTTTTCCTTTTACTCACCATATCCAAGGTAATTTTTTGCTTTTTAGTCACCTAATCTTTTTTGTTGAAGAACTACAAAAAGAATTAGAATGCTACAATTTTGTTAAAAGCTTTTGTTCATGCATCCATTGAGGAGTGTGTGATTGTTATAGATTTGTTTCATATGCAACCTTTTTCACTTACAGGCTTACGTTCTTCGTACACTAGTATATATTAACTATGTTAGGAAAAATATATGAAATGGCATGGGAATATGTTGTATTATCAGTTTTTTAATGTTTTAGTTGACTTTTTGTGCAACCAACATATACTTGCATAAGCTCATGAATGTATGTTTGTTAGTGATATGAAATAGAGTTATTGATCTTCTGTTAAAGATCAGTAATTACTCTTAAGGTTTAAAACCGTAAAGTTGAGTTATTTTTACGTGTCTTTGATTTTGTGGATTACCTACGTGGTGAAATGAAATCCTCACCTTGGTCATAATTTAGACTATGAAAACACTGAATGGCAGATCAATATTGACTAATGGTTTCTCCTTTTCTTTGTTGGTGTAGGGAATTAAGTTAGTTGTTTGTTCTATAATGACAAAATCTGCAGATGAGTAACCATTATAAGTCTTAAAAAGTTCTCAAAATGCATTATTGAAAATGCCCAACCTGGTTTAATGATAGTGAAGTTCTAGTTGTTCATAACTTGCAAGATATTTGGTATGTCCAATATAGACACTGATTCATTTTGTTATCATGTTTTCACATGAATTGTTTTCTTTTACCTAATGTACAAGCCGGTTAATAGATATTAATTGTTTAACATTTTTTGATAGTATCCATCAAGTCTTAGTCCATCCTTCTGGAGTGGTACGTTCCTTCCATGATTGTGTAAGTAAGTTGATCAAGTGTTACGGTGTTACAGTTATGTATATATATTATCTCTTCTCAAGGAAGCCGCACTTGACCTTGCTTTTGAGAAATTTTTGTTTGGCAAACATTTGTTACTAGTTCTGAAGATTTATGCAGTTGACGAAGTAGAATACTGCATTGAGCACAAGGGCGCATCTCAATCAGACAAAAAAAAAGTAAAAGTAAATTAACAACATTTTCTTACTTGTGGTCAATAACTCTGCAAATTACTTATAGAAGAAGGACAAATAAGATGAGTATAGTTGCATCAAACATGGTTGAGAAGATGTAATGCAGCTAGAAATCTTCCTGTTTTTTCTAGATCAGTATACCCAATTATTTTCTAAGGATAGTTCTATTTCATACCCAATTTATTATGTACGACATTCACCGATGTTACCCAATTTATTTTATATGATGACTTTTCTTCATACCTAATTTATTATGTATGATATTTGGTGAGGTTATCCAGTTTATTTTACTGGACAATATATTTTGTGAAAAAGGTTGTTTGCTGCTGGCGAAATACCAAGGGTAACAGGTTTTTGCTCTAGATTTTTTTTTTAATCTATGTAATCCATATTAGATTCGGGTCATGAAAATTATCCATATTACAAACCAACTTAAAGAATAACTATGATTGGCTCAAATTAACTATGATTTAGGGGTAAAGTTGGAAGAAGAAAATGAAACTTAAGAAATATAGACGGACAAACGATTTAGTCTGTCAACTTCAGTTGACTCAAACATTGTCTGTATCCGAGGAAAAACCCAAACGTTTGGATTTCTAGGAGGATAGCTCGATTTAAATGACCTACTAGTTTTTATTTTCCAAATTTTAGGAAATTTATCAATCCCGTAATAATTT